>JAQIXD010001658.1:0-13675 GCA_034699985.1 Minunthozetes semirufus
TAAATTATTGTGTTTTGTATTCCCTTTTCTTTAATTCAATTCAATTGACTCTAAATTACTTAAAGTTTGAATTCAATTTGGTTATCCCCAGAATTGTTTAATCTAATCATGGCGATTCTTAGAATTATTAAAGATAAATCAAATAGGCTAGCTCAGTTCCTCTCAATATTTTTTAAAGTGATACTAATTAATCCTGTAAAAAAATTCATCTTATTAGCAAAAAGATTGATCAATGAAAAACGAAACATTTTAGGGGCGATAAAAGTATTGTGTTTTGTATTCCTATTCTTTAATTCAATTCAATTGACTCTAAATTACTTGAAATTTGAATTCAATTATAAACTAATTGTTTCTGAAAATAATCAAGAATTTCAAATTCCAGACATTAGTATCTGTACTGAAAGTAATGTGTTTTTCAATAAAGGTCATCTAAAACAATTTAATCGAATAAATATTCAATTGATGTGAGTAATTAAAATTTTTAATTTGTTTTATTAACTGTTCTTTGCAATTTCTTAAGGAAAATTATTGATGAGTACAATGATTTGATTAATCTTATTGTTAATCATCATGATTTCATTAATTGTTCTGGCAAAGTTCACATTGACAAACGAAAAGATTCTTCTAATTTAACAAATTGTTTTGAAAGTTTCCAAATAATGGAAAGTATTTACGGAAACAAAGAGTTTGGTATTTGTTATAAACTTCTCTCAAATAATCGCAATATTTATCTCAAAGACAATGATTTTATTCAAATTACACTCAAATTGATAAATAATTTCCTGGTTATTCCAAACACAACTAAAGACGAATCAGATTTTTATTTATTCTTTGAAGAGAATAATCGAAATGAATTCAAATCCAGTTTTTCGCCGCTTTTGTTGAATAAATTTGGTTTGAATTCAGAGATAAAAATCAGGAAAACTTCAATACATTTACTGTCGACGCCTCACATGAAAGAATGCATCGATAAGAGTGAGTAAAATAACTTTTTTCTATTGATTATTGATTTTAACTTTTATTTGTGTTTATCAAGGTGACTATAATTTGAAACAATGCTATTATGATTGTATAGAAAGAGTGTATTACAAAAGTATTGGTTGTTTACCGAATCCATTCAAAAATGAAAATTTTGTTTTAATTAATTCCAATCAAAAGACATATAATATTTGCGATAAAAATGTTGAAACTGATATCAATGAGAAAGTTTGTAAAAACAAATGTTTACGCAGTTGTTTACAAGTGTTTTACACGACTCAACTAGATAACATGAAATATGATATTTCGAATGATATTACTTTAACTATTAAAAGATCTAATATCCAGGAAACTAGTTATCTCGCAGAAATAAGTGAGAATTTCACAGAATTCATGTCAAAAATCGGGGGTTTATTTGGTCTTTGGTTTGGACTGTCATTCATCGATATGAGTCAACTGATAAAATTAATAACAAGATATTTGAATTATTTGATTGACATTATTTTGAAATTCGCACTTGCTAGATATATCAAGAGAAAATGGATTATTTTATTTAACTATATCAAATTGGTCATGATAAAATTTAGGAAAGTTAATTGGAGACTCTTTTTCAAAATAGCAACATTGCCGATTTTATCTTACCAAGTATTCTTGTTGCTAGATGATTATTTTCGATTCTCATATGAAATTTCATACAATATTGAGAAACCCCAAGAAATTGATAACAAGGTTGCAAATAGCGAATACCCGGCTATAACTGTATGCAATGAAATTGATTTCGAGAAACTATTATTCAGTCCCAAAAATTTTGATTTTTTGAATAACCATACTCACAATTTTAATGAGCTAACTCAACTTAACAACCCCAACTCTTTGTGCTTGCCCAGTTTTAAACGGGAATTTTATTCAAAAAATCAACAGGTTTTAAACGTTCTCGATTATTTAACGTGTAATCAAATAAAATCAATTATGATTGGACCAATTCTCAGCTATCTTGATGTTGAATCCAAGGAGCAATTGATTGATAAAATCAAACATATGAATAATAAAAACAATAGTGTCCAAGGTACTTTTGACCTGATGGAATTTTTTGTTAAATTATACTCATTAAGTGAAGAGGAAACAAAATTGCCTTTCAAATATCACAATGTAACCCTGAGACTATTATCACCTTTTGGAATGTGTCACTCTTATATGTATAAAAATTATACAACTATCAAGTTTAGACAACTTTACAGGTTCACTGAAATGATCTCTTATTTGACTAATGGGATGCCTGAAACTGGGTTTACCAGGAATGTGTTCATTCATTCGAACAATATTTTGCCTAGCTTATTAGATGACAATGAGATTTATTTTAATAATGACCAATCAGCTACTTTCAAAAGTATGAATCTCGTAACCAAGTACTTATTTTTAAAACTACCATGGCCACATGAAACTGCGTGTACTCATTATGAAGAAAATACTCGATTCGATTGCCTTAATAACTGTTATTTCGAGGGATATATCAGGAAATTTCAATGCATTCCCAATCAGCACAATTTCTACACTGTTTTTCTTGATAAAAACATAACCTTCAAGTTTTGTCCATCAGGATATGACGCAGAAACAAAGGCATTCAATTTTGAACTTGGTGAAAACTTCATCAAGCTAATTTATTTGCCAAAAATCACTGCTTTTGATCTTCTGATTAATATGACCGGAATACTGAGTTTTTGGCATGGTAGTTACATCCTGGAAATTTTGATCTTAATTTTCCAGAAGTTCGATTATATCAAGAATAAGATCTGCCGATTAAGAATCTATATACATTTAATCAAGATTTGGAACTTTCAACTGGCACTAATTTTAAGAAAACATTTCATGGTAATTGATTAATTTTTTAATTATTTCACCATAGTAGATTTTATTCTGATCCTTTCCAAATTTCCAGGTCAATTTATCAATTATTTGCTGGATTGTGTTAATTGTTATGTTCACTCAGGAGAGTATTGAATATTTTTCATTCAACACTATCACCAAGATTGATCTATTATTTGATAATTTTGAAAAGTTTTCGCCATATTTTTCGGCAAATTTCCAACGTCTTAATCTTGATGATGTTAGTTCTGCAATATATGATAATCTTGTTGGCAAAAGTTTGAACCTGTCCCGTTTATTTGACGAGAAATTTTATCTAGGCTATTTGCTTAAAGATGATCATGGGAATACCATAGATAAAAATATTGAAAAAATAGTTCATCATGAATTCCACTCGGCACAAATTTTTGCATTGATCTTTTCAGTTCAAGGTCATTATAAATTCTCTCCAACTCTAACATATTCTGTGCTTAAAAACTTCACATCAAAAATATCTGCAAGTATATCATGCTTGAGTTTTAAACAAAAAACACCATTTACAATTTACAACCCCCCCCCCCATTTTAATGATGGCGTAAAATAAGTTAAATAAATCCCCCTTTGTTTTTGTTCAATACTCGAGCAAATCTGACAATGAATGTTATAAAATAAATCCTTGTCAATTATTTCAAATAGACCTTCATCTTGTTTGAAGATAAAAAGAACAGTTTGTACAGAATAAGCTTTCACAAAGAGGAGGGACAGTTTCGAGAGGTAGTCTACGATAAAAAGGGTAGTTTTGATTCGGTTAATATAAATGTCTTGGATTACAAGATGAAAAACATTACAATATTTCTTCGCCTGACTTTAAGACAGTATTTGAGTCAATCCAACAGACAGTGCGTTAACTATGAAAGCAATGGACAGCCATTTGGTTCTCAGTCGGAGTGCAAAAGAAGTTGTTTACAAGATTATGGACAAAAGGTATTCAATTGTAGACCACTTTTCATCGATTTCGTTATTATTGTGAATGAATTCAAACAACAAAACAACTTCTGTTCACTAAATAAGACTTTGATTATTGAAAAAATGATTAGAAAACAAAATATCAGTAAAAAGTGTGAAAACTATTGTCCAGAAGATTGTCATCAAATAGACTACAACTGGGATTACAAAGTATCTCAAAATCAAAGTGGGAATGAAGACTGGGTCAATTATACCAAGCTTGGCAAGGGCAATTTCTATGAAAAAAAGATTGCTTGGGATACAACGCAACCCATGTTCTCATACAAAGAGGAATTGGTTATGACTTTCACCGATTATTTGGTTTATTGCGGAGGACTCGTCGGCCTCTGGTTTGGCACCAGTGCTAAGGATATACTCATTTATCTCACGAATAATAAGATCTGGATTATGTTAAAAAACAAATGTAAAAGGCAAACGTCTGTTACTCCATTTTAAATAGATTATAAAATATATTATGTTCAAGGTTACTTTTGGTGTCTTTGAAAATTCAATGATTATCTGAATTTTCAAAACATTTTTCCGACGATAAAAGAATTGATTTCTATTCTTTAATTCAATTCAATTTCAAAAAGATATTGATCGAGCAAAAAAAGGGAAATTATTCAAAAAGGAAAATTTGTAACGGAAGACATATTTTTTTTCATTATAATTTTCCATCTTGGCAATTTATTATAGATGGAAATATTTATTATAATATTACGTGTTTTTTCATTTGATTAAAATAATCAATTTATTCTAGAATTGAATTGAAATATAATTATTGAATTTACATCTATTTTGTTTGAATACCGCGCCCAGATACATTATCCAGTTCAAATGCTGAAAAACATTATCATAAAAATTAATGTTAATAAATTTTCCATGGATAAGTTCAAACAATTTTCAATTTCATCCATGAAATTTTTAAAAAATAGATTTACCAATTTTGGGAAAAGAGCATTATGTATCTTTTTTGATCTAGTTGGCTTGATAATTTTATCAATTTCAGAGATATCAAAATTTTGGGCTAAATTGATTGGTGTTATTGAGAAAAAGTACATTTTATGGTTTGTGAAGTTATCTTGTTTTTCGCTATTAGTTTATAACTCATTTCAATTGACTTTAAATTACTTGAGTTTTGAATATAATTATAAACTAATTGTTTCCGATTATAACCAAGAATTTCAATTACCAGACATTAGTATCTGTACTGAAAGTAATGTGTTTTTCCATAAGAAACTAAAAGGAAACATAACTCGTATGTCTCAAATAATGTGAGTTATATTTATCATGATTAAATATTTTTTTTTAAAAATTGAATCTTTTAATTTTAATTTCAGGAAAATTATTGATGAATTAGATTATAGAGAATTAGTAACTTTAATAGCTGACCAAGATAAATTTATCTATTGCAATGGCCAAGTACACTTCAATAATGACCGCCAATATTCTAATTTAACGAAATGTTCTGAAAGTTTTCAAATAATAGAAAGTATTTATGGAAACAAAGAGTTTGGTATTTGTTATAAACTTCTCTCAAATAATCGCAATATTTATCTCAAAGAAAATGACTTCATTCAAATTACACTCAAATCGATATTTGATTTTCTAATTATTCCAAATAATTATCAAAATTATTCCGAATTTTATCTATTTTTTGAAGAATATAATCGCAATGACTTCAAAACCAGGTATTCCTCAGTTGTTTTGAATGAAATTGGTTTGACTTCAGAGATAAAGTTAATGAAAACTTCAATACATTTATTGTCGACGCCTCACATGAAACAATGCATCGATAAGAGTAAGTCAATTATTTTGGTATGATTTTTCTTGTTAATTATTTCAATTATCAAGGTGATTATAATTGGAAGCAATGCTATTATGATTGCATAGAAAGAGAGTATTACAAAAGTATTGGTTGTTTACCGAATCCATTCGAATATGAAAATTTCGTTTTGATTAATTCGAATCAAAAGTTGTATAATATTTGTCAACAAATGGATAAATTAGATATTGATGACAAAATTTGCAGGGCTGAATGTTTAAACAGTTGTAATCTAGACTTTTATGTCGTGCGACTGGAAAACACGATGTATGAGTTGTCTAATGATATTAAATTTATTATAAAAAGACCAAATATTCAGGAAAGTTGTTATCGAGCAGAAGAAAGTGAAAGTTTCACGGAATTCATGTCAGAAATCGGGGGTTTATTCGGTCTGTGGTTTGGACTGTCTTTCATCGATATGAGTCAACTGATGAAATTATTAACAAGATATTTAAAATATTTTATTAAAATATTTATACAATTTGCTCTTGTTAAATTTATCAAAAGAAAATGGATTCATTTATTGAGACTCATTGAATTGATCATGATAAAATTTGAGTGTATTGATTGGCGACTAATATTGAAAATCACAACATTACCAATTTTATCATACCAGATATTTTTATTGCTAGATGATTATTTTCGATTCTCTTATGAAATATCCTACGAATATAATGAATATAAAATTACTGATAACAAGATATCGATCAGCGAATACCCGGCTATTACTGTATGCAATGAATATGATTTTGAAAAAGTTTTATTCAGTACTAGAAATATAAAATATTGCCAAGATACTTTTTCAGCATATGAAGAAGGTAATATAGACTATGTGATCGATTGTAAAAAAGAACTATCAAGGAATAGAACTTCAAAAAATAGATTGAACAAAGTCTTTGCTTATATTTTTTGTACCCATAATACTTTTTTCAAAAAGATTCTTGGTTATATAGATGTCGATACAAAAGAAAAGCTGTGGACTAATATGAATAGATTAAATAACAAGAACTATAGTCTCCAAGGTACTCTTGATCTAATGGAATTTTATGAAAGTAAACACTATTGCTCATGTAATTATAATAAGGCTTGCGATTCCTTATACAAAAAGACCCTGCATATATTATCACCATATGGTAAATGTCGCACTTATATGTGGAGGGACTATTCATCAAGCAACATTCCCGTCTTATTAGTGATTATAAATGAAATACATAATGTTCTTTTGCCTGATAGTGGATTGAGATGGAAAGTAATCATTCATTCTGAAAATAATTTGCCATCATTACATTATGAAAATGAGATTCATTTCAACGATGATCTTCAAGAATACCACAGCTTTATCACCAAGTACGAATTTCATAAATTACCATGGCCATACCAAACAATGTGTTTTGATTATGGAGAGAATACTCGATTTGATTGCATTAATAACTGTTATTTTGAGGGATATATCAACAAATTTCAATGCATTCCAAACGATAATAATCTCTACACTGTTTTTCTCGATAAAAATATAACCTTCAATTTTTGTTCACCAATTCTCGATGAAAAGGCAAAAATTTTCAATATTAAACTAGATAAAAAGTGCCAATTAAAGTGTCGAAAGCCTTGTTTATATTCAGAGTATGATCTAAAAACGACTAAAGGTGAAACAGTTGGATCAAAAGTATTGCAATTTGCTTTAAATAAAAATTATATCAAGGTCATCTTTTTCCCGAAATCAACTTTGTTTGGTTTATTGATAAATGTTACCGGGCTTTTGAGTCTTTGGCATGGTGGTAATTTTCTGCAACTTTTACTATTATTCTTAAGATACATTGAAAATATCTTACGAATGTTATTAATTCTGAAAAATGTGATAGATAAATTAATTGTAGTTTGGAAATATTATTTTGCAAAAAACTTTACAGAAGCTATCAAGGTATTTTTATCAAATTTAATCATAATAAATTTGATGAGAATCGTTAATTTATAATTATATTTTTGTAATCTAGATCACAATAACATTTATATGCGGAGTCATATTAATCGTAATGTTTATCCAGGAATGCATTGAATATTTTTCATTCAAAACAAAAACCAGGATCGATTTAATAGATGATAATCTGGAAAAATATTCACCAAATATATGGATAAGTTTTTTAAATTATATGAGTTATTCTGACAATTCATATCTTCATATTTCGGAATTACACGGTGATCGTTTTGAAAAGTATAATAACTTTTCCCGATTAGGCTTTTTTAATGAAAAATACCACCAAGATTATTGGCTTCAACAATATAATCGTGTATCAGTTTTAAATTCATTTTATGCTAAAATTCAATCGATATTTTATCTTGCTCAAGGAAAGGATTCTAATGGATCTTATATTCTCGAACCTTTTTTAGTCTACACCATGCAAAATAAATACGAATCACCTTTAATGGCAAGTTCATTTTTAATTTGAATGAATAAATTAAATGAAATATTCTTTATAAATACAGTCTTTCGCAATATTTGAAGATGCTAAAGTTAGCATGTCCAAAATTTATTTGCATAAAGATAAGTTACCATTTAGAGAACCAAGATCAATTTCCAGATCAAGAATCACAGAAATATCTGCCTATAATTACTACATGAAAAATATCACAATATTTATTCAGATGACATCACGAATATATTTGAGTCATCCCTATAGAAAATGTATTAACTATGAGATCGATGGACAGCCATTTGATTCGACGTCTCGTTCCCAGTGCTTAAGGAACTGTCTCTTAGAATATCTCCAAAGAGTACACAACTGTAGACCACTTATTGTGGAAGAGATTCTTCTTATAAATGATTTTAAGGACAAAAATCAAAGCAATTTCTGTTCACTGAATAAGACTCTGATTATTAAAAATACGATTAAAGAACAGAATATCAGAAAAAAGTGTCAAAACTTTTGTCCTGAAGATTGCCATCAAATTGACTACAATTATGATTACAAAGAGTTCACAATTCATAGCGGGAATGAAGACTGGCTTAATCGTACTACAAGTGATCAAGGTAACTTTTATGAGAAGAAGATTCTTTGGGACACATCTCAGCCAATGTTCTCATACACTGAGGAATGGGATATGTCTTTCACCGATTATTTGGTTTATTGCGGAGGACTCGTCGGCCTCTGGTTTGGCACCAGTGCTAAGGATATACTCATTTATCTAACTAACAACAGAGTCAAACATTTGTTCAAGAACATTATCCCAAAGAAAAATAGAGTTTCACCAATCAATCCACAATAGAATACGTTTATTCAAGTCGTTATTTAGTTAATTTATCAAGTTTATTCAGTAATTAGAATTAAATTATAAAAATGTTAATTTGTTTTTTTTAAATGTTTTACATTTTCGCCTTTTCAATCTGAACTATTACTTTCTTGATTCCTCTTAATTAGCAAATAAACAAAACAAAAAGAGACCAAGGTTGCACAACTTTCGAGTAGAGCAAACCACCATGATTGTTGTGTTATATCGAAAATAACACCGATTAGGCTCGATATTGTCATTATGATCATGATTATTTTATGCTCTTTGACCACACCTATCATTCCAACCATGAAAACAATCTGCGATATAATTGAAGAAACCAGAGCCTGGATGGTGTGCTCTTCTAAATAAGTGATAGGACTGATTAATTAAAATAAATCACCTTGGTTATTGAAATTTTCATACTCTCTTTTTCAATTTGTGCTCGGCTACGTTCTTGTGAAGGTTTTTGGTGACCAAGGTCATTAAATCTCACTGAAGCTATTATCATTACAGTAAACGCGGCAATAAGCAAGATAACATACAAAACAAACAAAGTTATTTTCACAAGCTGAAATTTATTTAAGTTATTAAGATTCATTTTATCTTGATAAATTATTTGTTAAATTAACTTGTAATGAAAATAAATTATAGTTATAAACACAATTTTGTTTTAAAAGAAAATGATTTTTAGCAAAAGGAACTGACTCATTGTTAACGTCAAAATTTCTATCTAAATAGGCCCAAGATTCTTATTTTTAAAATAATACTTGATAAAATTTCGAAAACTGTAATTTTATCTTTAAATAATTTCTATTTTATTATTCTTTTCATTCCTCTAATAATGGTTCAAAACAAATCACGTAATTTTTATCAAGGTAAAACATTTTCAATTTTATTTACACTTTTTTGAGAAACATTTTTCAACTTGCTCCTTATCGAAACTAAATCGAGATAAGCCACGCCTACAACCACCATGATACTTGTCTGAATTGCTTCAAACCAGTATTGGTTCAAAAATGAGTAGATTATTTTCAACGGAAACAGCGCAAAACTGATGCGCATGGTGATTTGACTTTCAAACATAGAGCCGGCCATGAAAATTAAATCAGACATGGCAAAAATTGCCAAGATCACAACGGAAAGGAGCCAGCTATCAACTAGTTTGAGCAAGAACAGATTAAAATTTATTTAAAATTAATATTTTCAAGTTTACTTTCTGATTTCAAAATTATATCAGCTTGGTCACTGTGTTTTTCAGGCAAATTCTTGTCAATCAGTTTGTAAGCTTGGTAATACTGTTCAATTCTGATTGGATAATAAATTATTGGTAAAAAGGCAAATATAACGGTGGTCACTTTAATACGCTTGAAAACTCGGTCGTTCATAACTATTTTTCAAAAATTATCCTGCGAATAAAAATTACTAGCTAACTTTTCAACGAATTAGGTTAAGTCTGTTTGCTCAGGCATTCGATTAGTTTATCAATAGAATTATTCCATGATATTTGAACAGAATATGTGATGAGCAAGGTGTAAATTCTGGAATTTAATAGAATTAAAATTTACAGAATTCTTGATAATTGACTTTTTATTGATATGAAATTTTAACAAGATTAAAAAACAAAAATATTCTTGATTGAATTATGTTTTTATTCAGTGAATTTATCTTGCTAATTAAGCCTGGTTATCGAAGTCCATCTTATACTTCTCATGAATTTTCTTGGCGTAGACACCATTGAGAATAGCCAGGGCTAAACTCCAAATGGCCGAGAAAATTGACCCGTATAACGCATTTCCAATAAGACCAAGAATACACATCACTACCATCATGATTATGATCCATTTAATCTCTTTGATCACTCCGTAGAGACCAAGGGAAGAGACAAAGAGTGATATCACTCCGATTGCTAGGCCTACCCATAGCAAAGTTTCTGGGGATAGCAAGGTGAAATTAATAAATAAAAATAAAATAACATTCATTGTAATCATGGTGAATTGAAAAATGAAACTCTGTTCCTGAACAACCAAATTATTAAATTGAAATATAAAATATTTTCAAAAAATAAAATAAAACAAAAGCTACAGTTTTCAATTAATTTTTATCATGATAGTTTTAAAAACTTACTCGTTAATTCAATTTGCTCCTTTTCCTTTTCATCTTGAGCATTTTCCTTTAGCTGGTTAAATGAGCTCAAGCCCACGATGGCAAAGATGGCCACAATTATTGCCCCGATTATCGACAAAATGTACAAGATCATCAAGGTGATCTTGATGCACCTGAAACCGCCATCTACTGCATCTGATCCCATTATTCGAATAAACTGACCAAGATATTTAAATCTTAAAGTTTATTACTTATAAATTTATAATAAAATAACCTGATTAAACCTCTCTTTTCAAAAGACAACGCCTTTAACCAAAAGGATATGAGCAAGTTCATTTCAATAGAAAACTTAAACAGGAAAAGATTTGACAGGATATAAAGGTTTTGCTATTACGTTAAAACGTGTTTAATAAATTCCAAGTTAATTTTATAAATATTTATTTCTGTATAAATTATCTTGCTAATTCTAATAAATGAAAGATTGTTTTTATCATAATTATCCAGATGAAAAATTAAGCAAATTTATGACTGATCATGCAAAAAAACAGATATGTTTAGCCACAAGATTAATTTAAACAACAATATTCTTGATTGAGTTGTATTTTTATTCAGTGAAATAATCTTGGTAATTAAGCACTATTGTGATCGAAGTCAAACTTGTACTTTTCATGAATTTTCACTGCGTAGAAACAGTTAAGAATAGTCAGGATAAAACACCAAATAGTGGTGAAAATTGTCCCGTATATCGCATTCATAATAAGAGCAAGAACAAAAAGCACAGTCATCACGATTATGATCCATTTAATCTCCTTGATCACTCCATAAAGACCAAGAGAAAAGACAATAAGGTATATCACTCCGATTGAAAGGCCAACCCATAGCAAATTTTCTGTAAATGGAAAGGTTAAATAAATTAGTTCAAAATTTAATTATGGTCTTTTGAAAAGTAATTAAATTAATTCAACCAAGTAATTAGATTTGAATTTGAAGTATGGTCAAATATTTAAATTTGGGAAAAGTTACAGTTTTTATATAATTTTTAGCCTGATTTTAGACTTACTTGCTACTTCAAGGATTTCTCTTTGCTTTTCATCTTGTTTGTCAAGTCCTTTCTCAAAATTACTTAACCCCACGATCGCAAAGATGACGATAATAATTGCCCCGATTATCGACAAAATATAGAAGACCATCAAACTGATCTTGACGCACTTAAAACGGCCATCTTCTCCGCCTGAGTACATTATTCAAATGAATTGACCAAGATAACTTTTTAAATCTTAAAGGTTAGAGTCTGGCAATTTTTAAAAATGACCTGGTTTACTTTAAAAAAAAGACAATGGATTTAACTCAAAAAAATGTGAGTAAGATAAACTTATTACCAGGAAAAGATTTGTCAGGATATAAAAAATTTGTAGTAAAAAATCAAGGAATAAGAATCACCAAGGTTATAGAACTTACATTTATTTGTAAATAAATAATCTATCAAATATTTATATTTGAAAATTAATTTTTAAAATGATCCAGGTGAAAATCCCAGTTGGAATAGCCGTGACAATTGACATTAACAAATAATACCAAGCTATCTGAATACTGACAATGCAAAGCGAACAGCTGTAGATCGACAAGACGGTCATCATATACAGATTCTCCTTGATCACCCCGATCAAACCAAATAAATAAAATAATGAGCTAGTAACTCCAGCAAACAAAATCATAGTGAAATTCGACCCTGTTAATGAAATTAACCTTGATTAAAAATGATATAAACTGTATGTTTACTTTCTTGAGCAATGATTTCTGCATCTTTTTCATTCAAAGGAACCTGTTTATAAAGAAGTCCTGCGGAGGAAATAATGACCATGGTCAAACTGGCGATTAATGACACGGCGTAAATTATAACCAAGCTTAATTTTAAACACTGGAAACTTGGGCTATTATGATCAGGCATTTTGACTCACAATTAACCTGGTTTTATTACTTTTGAAATTGATTTGAAATTCTAATTCAATGAATTGCAAGATAAAAATGTTTTATTTGAAAATTCATTTGAATTTGAATTTCATTATTCAATCAAAAGACTTTTGTTGGCTTTGTTTGAACAGAAGGTCGAAATGTTTTGGCAATTATCCAGATATAAATAAAATTAATTAAAGGTAATTAATTGCCTCTACCTAGCATTGTGCTGATCATTAAGTTTTATCCAGCAAAAATTAGTAGAACAATTTTTGTTTCAAATTTACCAAGATTTAAAATTGAATTTGAATGAAAATATTTATTTCTATTTTTTAAAAATTACAGTTTGAATATAATAATCATTTTTCTCTTCAATTAATCTTGCCTAAATCAATTTTATTCCACCTTAAAGAAACTCTAATTTGAAAATGAAATTAAAATGAAATGACTTGTAGATGAATAATTTTCAAAATTGGAGAATAAACAAATTGACTAAAATTTTTAATCAAGTTGAATTAATTTTAAATACAAAACATTTTCATTAAATGTTTTTCAAAACAAACTTGTTATTATTGATTCCTTAGAAAATCATCACTTTATTCAGGAATTCCTTCAAAAATATTATGGAGAGAAGTGATAGGAAACGTGTTATCCGATTGTGTTTTCAATGAATTCATTCATTGAAAACACATCTGAATA
>JAQIXD010001659.1:0-13672 GCA_034699985.1 Minunthozetes semirufus
GAGAGGGAGGGAGGGAGGGAGAGAGAGAGAGAGAGAGAGAAGCGAAGGAACACTGATTTTAGGTGAAGCAAAGCTAACATGATTAAGGTTTACCCCAGGCATTCATCAACACAATAGTGAGATAATAAAGAGAATTTGGTCTTATAAGCTGTTGATATGCAAATTGAAAAGAACTTTGCGCTCAATACAAGCCACTAAACAGTGAGGCACTCATGGCATTCATGCTGATCACTAAAAGCGAAAACTCATTAGATTTGCTTTTTGAGAGCATACCATAGAAAATTATGATCAGGTAAGGTTATACTCTAAGAAGCACAGCATCACTAACTGTATGCGCACTCATTTTCATCAATTAGAAAAAGCCATTGAATAAGAAAATTTGGAAAAATTGTTAAATTGAAAATACATTCAATTAATTAATTCGTTTTTTTATAAATGTTTTTTTGAATTTATATTTCGTTTAGAAAAAAAATTGTAGAAATAGTTTTTATTGCATTTTATCGATAGTTTAAAGTGAAAGACAAATCAAAATCTAAGGGGAATACAAGAAATGCAGTACATTTGGAAGGCGTTGGGCAAACATCACCGCAAACACGTCCCTTAAGCGACACTCACTTAAGCCGATTGATTTTTATCCTTCTTTTTTAAGCCAATATTCGCTCAAATAGTTATATAAAGTATGAATGAAAGGTGAAAGACGTCTTTTGGCTCACAATTTACTATTGATTTCTTTTACAAACAAATTGTGGAAAATGTAGTGCTTTAGAGAATTAAATGCGCGCCTCATTCGCACAGACTCTTCACTAGTCTATGGCGTAAATCAGAATTACTTTGGTTTAGAGTGAGTGGTGAACGAGACTGAGTCTCATCAGCTTAAAACCACTATTATTATTCTGAGTGCCAACTCGACCAGTTCTAGTTACCAATGCTATGTCTAGTACTCCCCCGAGTGCCTCATTTTGTGGGATGTTGTCATTGGCCAAACCATTTAACTAAATGACTGGACAACGATATGACGAGCAAAAAAGGACGAGTGGGGAATGTGGGGAATCGGCCAATTAATCCATAACATTAAATATGTTTGTGCGCCACTGACTATTAGCTAATGCAAAACATAGCACTACTATTGGCCCAGAGCAACAAACTTTATGGCACAACACAATTGATCAATAATAATAGTAAATTTAGCAAATATAGCAAAATACCCGATTCAATCAAAATGAAACATTTTTATACTTTTATTTAAGTTAAGTTAAGTTAGTGTTTGTCAGAGCTTTTGAATCATTTCAAACAAATTACTTAATGTGTGCTTCACTTAAACTAAACTCTGAATGCGATCGTCGATCGATACTACAATTTATTCCATAGAAAGGGTAGGTATCAAAGAGACAGTCCTTTAACGTCAATGTATTGATAGAACAAAAACATTAGCGTTATGTTAGTCTTATGTTAGTTTTGTTTCACTTTTTATCAGTCATATCAATAGTAAGTATTAATTCAATACAAAAGTTATGTGACATTACATTGAGCTCAGAGACAGAGAGTCATGGCTTCAGATCACAGATAAGAGATGTGAGTCTATGGTATATACACTCACACTATGGTATAGTGTGAGTGTATGGCCTTTTGGCTGTGCGTTAGAAGCGATTGTAAATTTTATTATTCTCTCATTTACAGTATATTCTGTAAAAGACAGCACAACATAGCACAACACAGTAGAGCACAGATATCATAAATTGTATTGAAAAAAGATTATAATAAGAGAATCGGGTCATGAATAAAGTGCTTCAATTGGATCCCATTATTGCATCGGAAGTGTAAACGCGAGGCAGAGCGCGGCTCAGAATAAGAGTGATTCAGAGCTACAACAAACTCTGTTTCGGTCTGTTTTGTCTATGGATTGCATCAATAAAGAGGGGAATCATAGAGAGAGAAGAGAGAAAAGCGGAAACTATGGGATGCTCTTTGTTTACCTGTCACTGGAAGAGCCAAATGCAGAGATGCGGAACGAAAGCCAGAAGAGAGACAAATGAAGCGAATCCAACAAAACGCCGAACGACTGATTCAAAAATGTATACACTGTTCAGTCTCTTCAGCCCTTACTTATAGATATATAAGTTATTGATGTTTCGTCAAAACAAGTGATGAACACAAAACCTAAATCTCAGTTCTGATAGCATTTCAATGCTTTCACTTTATTGTTGTTAGAGTTTGCCTTAAATGACACTGACTTACAACACATGCATTGCCAGCAAGTGTTTACAAAGTGGTTCCATAGGATCAACCTATCAAAGGATAGCACTGATTTGCATCAATCTATCCTTCAATTTAATCAAACATCACAAACGCCCAAATCTCATCTCAAAGATTTGATTCTCACAAAAGAATTCAATTGTCAATTCCTGTATTATTAATTGTCAATTCTATTGTCATTGAAAGCGTTTTTTTATCATGCAAGTGAAAATTATCTCATAGACCAATAAAATCTAATTATAAAGATATAAATGAGAGACAATTGTCTGAAAATTTTATATTAAATTTCAAATTCTTAACATAATTGGAGTGAAATGAAATTTATTCAAACTATTGGAGAAAAAGACAAATCAAAGGGAAATTTCATAAAAAATTATATTATTATTAATTTTATTTTATATTAGAATAATGTTCACAAAAAAATGCATTTAATTCTGAGAATACTTTGGGAGTGATGTGAGTATGTATTGTATGCTCAATGATTGCTCATTTAAAGGACCCAAAGTCATACAAAATAATAAAATGCGGTCACATAACAAGGAATCACAAATTTGAGAAATAAATTATTGGAATTCATAAATAGGAGGTCTAATGTGCCTCATCTCAGCTGAAATGAGAGATGCGATCAAATAAAAACATCTCTACTATTGATGACATAAACTCATCTTAATAATAATGTTATTATACATTTGAATCCTACATTTTAAAAGACACTGATGTATATGATTGTCGTTTTAAATCTCTATTTAAACTTACAAAATCTTTCAATTTACGATTCTGATTGATAAGACTTTCTGTCGTATCGTTTTTTTGCGTATAAAATAATTGATTAATTAATATTTGAATTTGATTTAAATAAATTTTTATTCTTGAATAAAACCAAAGTTATAAAATTGATTATATCTAAATGATTTGAATGTTATGTTATGTATGGTTTCAAAAGCATTTTTTTAGAGATAGAATTTAGTTCAGAAAATGTGTTCAAAGTTTAGTGTTTGTTGTTTTGGATTATTGGGAAAATGACGTTTAGATGCAATGACAGGACTGACACCTTTCAAAAAGGCAATCGATGGCAATACATTTAAAGGCTGACAAAAATGTTTACACATTTCGAAGATTAGTTTCAATTCAATAACAAAGAGACAGACCATCAAATGGGACAAACATTTTCAGAATTTCATCTTTGAATCCGATTTGTTTGGGTTTTCAAATAATTAACAAAAATATTAAACACATTTTTAACCCAAACTAAAATTGTGAAGTTATAAACAAATGAACAAATGGCCAAATTATATAAATCATGAACTGGGGTTAATGAACACTTGAATTTTAGTATTTCCTCAGCAAAGACCAGTAAAAATAGTTATCTTGCAATAGAGTTAGCAAATATTCTATTTATTAAATTTTGTGAAAAAAATCAATTTAAGACATTAATAGCTTTAAGATTGTGTTAATGACAGCGGATTTTTAAACTTAAATTCAATGCTGTGGTTCTCCTGTGAGGACATCTTTGACATCTGGTCACCAGATGTAATGTATTTGTGATGATGTGCGACATGTTTAGTGAAATAGTGTGGGAACTACTCTACAGGGTTTATGATAGCACTAAAACTCATGAATATTGAATTTCCTATTAAATCAAAAGAATTCACTTTGAGGTCATTTTATTGAAAGACTTTTATATTCAAAATAAGAAATACCTCTAAAATAGACTCAAAATATCTGAATAGAAAAAGAATATCAAATGACTTAAGAAATGAATGTTTTTTTTCTCAAATTCAAGTTCTGATGAATATATGAATGAATGAATAGAGGGTCAGTTATATTGATAATTATTTTTATGATGAGTTAATAATAAGGAATCTTTTAGGAAACATTGATTTGTAATTCTATGAGAGATCTATTGATTGTGAGATAAATCAGGTGTTCATTTAGTATATGATTAGATGAAGAAATACAATACAATGTTTGGCCAACATTTTAAAGTGAGTGCCGTCAATGGCGTTAATGTTTATTCGTATTTCAATAACAGCTGCAGTGAATCCCATCAAAGTGTCAATTGATAGTCACATCAGTTTACGTATGTGTCTGTAGTGTCTGTTTGTTAGTCACACTCACACACAAACAGAGAACAGGCAAACAAAGTTTGAACATTGGATGCAAATGTGGTTCTCTGTGTGATGTGCACAACAGCACTACTTTTATTGTGGATGCCTTTCCATTAAAATCAAGTCCTATGGGAGGATCAACTCTATAGCCAGAGCTAAGGTGAGTCACAATCTAAGAGGACATCGAATTTATTTGCGTTCGATGTGTACGTGCTTTGAATTTAGTGCAGTTCATAGCACAGGTATTCAGTGAACAGCAATTACCGATCGGTCAGACCCAAGTTCCTTAATTCAGTTGGCGGTCTCGGAGCACCTGATCAATGAAAGACGTGATTCTAATGCATTTGACACAAGAGACCAAACCATCATTACTTAGAGATAGCACTAAATTTACTTCTATTGAGTAAAGGGAAGGGAAGGGAAGGCAACCAATAATAGAAAGCATTCATTTGTCGCCAATAATTACATCAATTTTTTACTTTTCACTTAAAATCAGAGTTCGAAACAAACTATTGATATTCCGATTGTAGTTCCTCTCAGAACTGTCCACAAAAATGTTAATCAAGGAAAAATGAAGAAGAAATGTCTTGAATAGTTTATTTACAATTTTCACCACCTGTCAGACATTTAAGGATAACTATGCCTTAACTGTGCCCTAACTGTGCCTAACGCTCACATATTAAATTTGCAGACAATACTACAAATACTGTAAATATAGCGAAAGTTTACACGAAGTGAAGGAAAGCGTCAAACATAGCTGTGTTTGCTTTGATGGCAAAGCAATAAATGATTGGAATCGAGTGTCAGAGAAAGGCTAATAATACAGTGTTGATGGCGTTGGGGGTACTTGGCTTTGCATGCAATTAAGCAGGTGATGCCCTGGTGCTGCTCCAGGCACTCAACTAATTAAATAATTAAGGGAGAGATCACTAAACGAATAAATGTTGCAGAAGTTCATCACTAAAGCAGTTATACTAATGGTATTACACACAGAGAGATGCAAATGTAAGCAAAAGTAGGCCTCACTTAAAGGTAGTAATAATACAAAGAATGGCTGAACAATAGATTTATTATAAAATGAATTGATTAAAAGGAGAGCACAATGCGAAGGAAAGCAGTCAATGGATTGGCACACATGCAGTACTCACAGTTAGTAACCCATAGTAACAGTCGATAGCTTTTCTCTCATCAGTTCACTGAAAGGAAAGGTGTATCAGTGAGACGACATCACTATTAGTTAGAGTCGACATCAAAATAAACTAAAACTGTTGTTTCACTACAATATCATTCGACATAAGCCCACACTTGAGTTGTTGGCAATAAAATACCTCAAAGTAATTGTGACTTAGCTCAGCATCTCTATGGCAACAGAGGTAGCAGGTGTCACATCCAGAAGAGTATCATTCTCATGACTCTCCATCAAATAATTCTAATACAAAACTAATACCTTTAGAAAAGAGTCTCAACTATTTTAATACTAAAATATTTTCTCAAAAATAAATTTAAATAAAAAATAAAACAAAAGAATCAAAAAAGAAGTCAAAAAAAAGTTGGTATTCGAGTATTGAATATCGAATAGTTTTATCTTCAATTTGTAGTATCCTTTCAATGAAAATAGTAATAAAAACAGAGCGCTTAAGGTGTATGACAGGAGTCACCTAATGCTCCACTTTCTTATATGGAGTCTATTCGATATTATTAGAGACAAAGTGCTGACTGTGCACTTCCTGCTCCAGTCGACAGTACAATGCTATTGGAAATGGTTTAGTGCTTAGCTATCATTCGCTAATATTATGTTTTGGTAGCTTAAAGTGGCTTAACTTTATAGCATCAGTTCGTCATTATATTATGGAAAATCTTGAGGCAAAAAATCAAGACATCTAAACATCTAAAAGGGAATACTGGGAATCGGGTCTTATGTTTTGATGGCAATCCTTTATCATTATTGCCAAAAGAGAATTACCTAAATTTCAACTCACGTTATCTCAAACCATATTTTGCATATTTTACTCAAACTCTTATTTTATCTCAAATGCAGATAACAACTGAAAAAACATTTGTATTGAATGTAAACACTTTTCAATTGAGACCAACAAATATAAACCAAACTTTATTACCAATGATTTGAATTAATCATAAAATTATTTATATAAAAAGATAACAATTATTTATAATATCCGTTATCTTTTAAAACTAAGAAATATCTCATTTATTATCTCATGGTTAAACTTTGATAAAATAGGTGTTTTCAGAGATAGACTACTATTAAATTGAACGCGAATTAGACAAGATTAAATTTCAATGATTGAGAATAATTTTTTAAAGTCAATAATTTTGGGTTAATTTGAATAAAAGCCTTAAAACAGTCTCTCCTCAGATCAGTGAAAAAAGTTTAAGCATTTTTAGTATAAAAGTTAATCAACAAATAAAATAAGAGAAAGTATTTGATTACAATCGCATCCATTCATTAAATTATCTTCAAATGAATACTCGAATAGATTGGAAACTAAACAAACTTATGTAATACGAAAAAAGTGATAAAATAAAAAACATTTGTATTGAAATTGTATTGAAATTGATTACAAAATAGCAATAAATTCAAAATTATTTTTTCTTCAGTCATAAAATATTAGAAAAAAATTGAGATTAGGTTTGCGAATGTGTTTCCAATTTATGAGTTTCAAAGTTTGAATTTGTTTTTTTTAAATATTTGAATACAATTTTTCTTTGATTGAACTTTGAGTTCACAAACTTATTTCTAAATATAAGATTGTTGTTTACACTTTGCTTAAATTAAGCATGCTTCATTCAGGTTTCATTCAGGCTTAATTCAGTAGTATTGAGGATTATGATAATTGTGGTCCATTTTAGTCTATTTGGTTACTAAAAAGCAATTGGAGTTTGAATTTTGATTAAAAGAGTAGAAATGAAAGGCATTGGTATTAAACTATTGATATATAAATTAAATGACGTAATCAAACATTAATGTGAAACGGCTTTTGTTAATAGTTAGGAAAGGCATAGCACCGGTATATGTGTTATGTCGTGTGTCTATAATAGTGGAATACGTGAATCATTCAGACAAATATGTGCTCATATTATTGCTGCCGATGTGAACAACAGCCGACTTATTCTCCCCTCAGATCTCATCCCTCATTCCCCGCATCGCTCTTTTATTCTGTTCAGATACCTGACGGCGATAAAAGTAAATGCATTAATTCTCGTGCACTGCCTGTGCCAATGATGCTCTGGAGAAGGAGAGGGAGGGAGAGAGAGAGAGAGAGAGAGATGTGATGCACTCGAATGCATTAAAGCCATCACTTATTTGGCGCACAGCCTAATAATAAGCAAAAGCACAGGCCGTGAGTAAATGGAGGGGCCATCAGGTGCTTATTATTACACGTGAATGTCATTTGCATAGAAAATATATGACACATAAATGGAATGGATGGTCATCGACCAGATTCGTCACCACTCTATTGCAAGGCTTATTCAAAGCCTGTAGTCATGACAACGCATCTTAACTGAGGAGCAGGCAATGGAAATGAGTGCCAGTGATCTCTTCCAACAACTACTGGGCTAAGGGTGCAAACCATTGGCTTTAAATAGTGGAAGTTTAGTGGCGCCAAATATAATTGATGACAACTCAGTCATCTTCAGGTCTTAGACATTATCACCATTGAGTTGTTTATACGAAAATATATTACTTAACGAATCGATCAGTCGTTCGCTGAGTGGAGACACATAACCAGCGATTTTCATGACTCTGTTTAATGTTTTGCTCGATCGACACATTACTAAATCGCATATTTGTTTGCAAATCGATTGATAATAAAGAGACCGTCAGAACAACAAATGAATTCATTCATTAGTCGATTAACAAATCGATTGATAGTTAGTTTTGGGGAGAAATCCAATAAACAAATCGCAGTCAACTTTATTGTCATTTATTAGTTAATTCGTTACTCAAAATCAATTTCTATTTTCATAAAAAAAAGATATCGAAATAAATCCATTTTATACCAACTTTTAAATCATAATTGAAGTCATAAATAAGAAAATCGAAATAAACTTAAGTGAAATCAAAAGTATTACTATAGCCTCACATAAACTAAAGGAACTGACGTCTGTCTGTCTCTCTAACCAATGTCTACAATCAGACAATAGTAAAAAACTGGTCAACAATTAATCGACTTCGGATCTCAACAAACTTTCAACGGATAACCATATATTGTTCAAAGTATTTCTCAAAGTATTGCATTTCAAACAAATTGTTTATTATTTAAAAATAATTTTTGTTTGAGAAGAGTCTGACAACAAATCAACAATTTATAAACAAAATGCGAAAAAAAACTTTGAATTCTATGTTTTATAACTTATAAATTATAAGCTTTTGATTTTGAAAAACAATTTTTCTTTGTTATTGCTTTAAGACAAATATCTACTCAAAGGTGAGTTATTTGTGTATATAAACTAAATTAAATGTCAATTTAAACTGAATTTAGAGTTTACATCATTATGTAGAACCGTTATTTTAGAGGAAAATGGCCGCCATTTTACTTGACCATAAACCACCTTTTAAGTTTGGCTAATCTCTTCTTATAATAATAATAATAAACATTGAATTAAAATACTTTAAAAAGTTGTGAAATAATTTTCCTTTTTATATAGAAAATAAAGTGTGATGGTAGTCTTGTTTGACCACAAATAAATGAATAGAAATAAGTCAATAAACTAGAGATAACAGTAATGGTAACGATGGGTTCAAACTGCAGTAAAAAAAGTTAAAAACAGTAGAAGTGATTGTTTTGTGATATAAGTGTGTATTGGACTGCATTGGACTGCGATAACAAAATGTGGGCACACAGGTAGACAACTCCACCTGCTTTTGGGCGATTCGGGCGAATAGTAATTGGCATCGATTAGGAGTGAAGCCAATGAAAGACAACTTTTTGTTGTAAATTGAATTTATTTGTTATACTGTTGTCTAATATTGAATTGAATGAAACGAACGCTTTATTGATCCACTGATACAACAAAAAGAAAAAGAGATCTCTTTCTTCATAGTCTAGTAATGTATAAATGGAATGGAATGGAATCGCATCCATATATACACACCTTATCGATATTGGCTTTGATTTTGTGAATTGTGTGCAATATATGTAATGTAGAGTCACTACACTAACAGCACAGTTGAAGCAAACATTACTTTCTGCCAAAAGGTCTGCCTTATAATAGCTATGGATATGATATATCAGAACGAAGGGCGAGTGCAGTGGCGTATGAATGATGATCCAGTTTCCGAAGCGGTACCGACAATTTGTCACGCTAAAATGAAAACTGTCACCTACTATCTGATGCCAATGCATTCACTCCATTCCACTGACTTATATAATAACTGTTTGTACCGTATATTAGTCGCACGTAAATACATTAATGTATAAAATATTCAAAATTTATTTTTCATTAATTAATTAATTTTCATTAAGTGTTTAGAATTTTAGATAAATTCTGAGTTAATCTTAAAAAATAAATTTATTTTTATATTATATATAATTCTTTGGAAAATACTTTTGTGGATCAAAATCAAGCTATAATATGAACAGTCAGTATTACACACATAAGTGTAATTTTGAATAATCATAGTAATGCTAAATCAACAAATTGGAAGAATTCAAAGCCATAATAATAATGGTAAAAATTGGGTAATTCTTGAAAAATTGTCAAATAATAAAAATATTGGATCAAAATATTGAATTTTAAACAACAGATTCTTTTGAGGCATAAAATGATGAATTTGGTTATTCAGAGCCATTTATCTTAATTTATACGCGACTCAAATATCTGAGCGAAATACTGACTCTGAGAGGGTTTCGCTTATGTCAACATTGAGAGAGAAGGCAGTAAAGGTGCGGAACAGACACATCGCTTGCCATCAACTCTGGCATGAATATGAAAGTAGGCGCCAAAGAATAGCGAAATACAATTCCGATCGTCTAATCTCGTTATGCATTTGAAATATGGACATAAAATATAAACCCATTCTAAACTCATTTTCATAAACTGTGGTCAATCCTTACTGTGCTTTCTTTCCAATTATTAAATTTACTCATTTATTTCAAAATCAATGCTTTAGATTAATAAGCGATCAATGATTGATCAATGAGAATGATTCTATTTTGTCTATTAAAAAAATAATTGTAAGTTAAGTTTATTAATAAATTATAAATGATTATCCATTTAAAATAATGTTATTTTAGTAACAGTGTGACCATGATCATGTCTCGTTTTTTATAATATGAGTTGATCACAAAATATTTACAAGTATTTCAGTCATATTGAAAGGTAAGTTAATCTGAGTTTAGCTGATCTGATATAATGTCTGTCTTTATAAATGATTGAGTATTTAAGTTCCAAAACTTTCGACTTTAAGCTCAATATTTACGTAAAAAAGCAATTATTTGTTGGCTTTTAACCAGAGCTTACCAAAGAGGGGTACAATGAAAAAAAAATCATAAGCACCTATTCTCGAGATGGAAAATCGCCATTTTGTTAGCTATTTTATAAGATTAATTAACTTATTTGAATGCAGGCTCTCCAAGCCAGGCCCTTTTAGGGGTAAACTAGGGATTAAAAATACAATCGAAGAAGTTATCTCAAAAAGAAATTTTCTGTGTAACTAACTTTGGAAAAATGTTGACCATGTCAATTTTTAGAGTTTAGTATTCTTTCAAAAGAATGGTACAAAGAATATCATAAAGCATAGAACATTCAGCATGTATTATGATTTATTTGCTTTTTTGGTCTATTTTAAAATCTATTATATATTATAAACACAAAAAAATGGATAAAAAATGGCTTAAATGTGGTAAATATGGTAAATCTCTACTAAATTTATATTATAATTGGAAACTTAAAATTATAATAAATTTTCAAACAGAACAAAATGGTGATCCAATTGTCGATTCTGTGATTATACTTTAATTCAAAGCCTCAATTCAAAGATTATCTTAACAGCTACTAAAAGTATTATGGTAATAATTCTTTATAATTATAAATATCAACAAAAACTGAAATTGGATTTAGTGTTAATGTTATCTTGATTAGATTTCAAGATATATTTAAATTTTTACTGTGATTTGCTTAATATTTATTTAAGAAAATTTGTAAGAAAATAGGGTAACATTTAAGCAATAATTAGAATGAATTGTTAATAAATGCAATGTTTTTAATCTAATGTTATGACTAAACAAAATGTATAATAACTTAAGATTAGTTAATAATAAACTTAATTAACATAAATTTGAACCAATTTTTCATTTAATCAAATGTGAGACTAAATGTTATCAATTGGTCTCTTAATTGAAAATTTATCGAAAAGTTTTTCTAAATATTTGAGACTTATTAGATTAGAATTAGATTTGTCAAGGTTAAAGTTACCTTACAACAATTTAGATTCTAGAACTGTATCCTAACTTTTCAACGGATATCAACACTAAAATATTTATCTATTGAAACATAAAACGAATACCTTTTGTAAATGTAATCGATTTTGAATTTTTAGAGTCTTTGAGTATAAATTAAATAGAAAACCATTATATTCTAGAAAAGTGTTATTACATTAAAAATGAATCATTTGTTTATAATATAAATGCAATCAACAAATCGATGAGAATATAAACTTTTCTATTATTATCTTTTTATAAAATGTAAGTTACTTTCAAAAAGATTTTAAGGATTTGAATGTCGCAGATATGGAATGAGTCGGTGGCCAATACCCATATATACATTTCTCTTCACCAATAACTCACGTAAAATATGAGAATGGAGACTGTATTGCAGTTATGCTGTGCTTTCTATTCTCATTTATGCTATTCTTTGCCCACAGACACAAACAGAGAAAGAGAAAACCAAAATTATTATACCATCACTGTTATGATAACGAGTAAATGGAGCAGAACAAAAATATTGATTTGAAAATGTATTGGTATATCATATCATAAGTTAGAGCCTTAAAGCCAGAGTCGATAACTATCTGTATGTATGTAAAGGTGAGTGAAAACAAAGCTTACGTTAGCTCTGAGTTTAATAAATGGAGAATAATATAAGTCTTTCTTTTTAAGGGACTTTTTTTATTTGAAATCGACTGAACAAACATTGAGTTACGTGAACACATTGCACAGGGTAGAGAAAGTTCAGGCAACACACACTTACACACATATATATGGAACTACAAGGGGATGCCAATAAGCAGTGCAAAACTATTATGGCTGAATAAGTATTAAAGAAAAGTGAGTTTCCGTCATGGGAAACATGGGAAACAAAAGAGGGAACTTCAACTAGAATTGTGATAAGAGTAGAGAACTTATTAGAAGACTTGTTAATTGAGAACAAAAGAAAAGTGGCTCAACCCTCACATACCCTTACATATGTTACTCATTAATTATATGTCGTTTACGAACCAACTTATAAATAAAGTAAAAACTGCCAAATGAACAGAACTGCCTACTAGTGTACAGGACTGCACAGGATGTCCCATCGCAGTCATATTGAAGAGATCAAGGTCTGATGGGGTGCGCAAAACTACACCGATAGCAGGTCTAGTAATCTCTGGTCATAACGACTGATGAAACGAAGGCAATGATTAGTCACAGTAAAGATATTTTGAACCGATTTCGCAAAGATGTAAAACTTGAGTGTCGGAGCAAAACTATTCGGTGCCAGACTTAGGTGAACACATGACCCATACATTCATTTAGAATAGTGTCTGAGTTTCTCGTTTTAATGAGCTCTGGCTTAAAATATGTGCTCAAATTCTTGGGTTATTTCACTCAAAGGTATTGCGTTTGTAAACAAAAATAGAAATCAAGAGAAGAGAGAAATGTGTAGTCATTTAGTAGTAGTAGAGTAGAGTCGATGTCTGTACAGACATTATTCCTTAACACTAAACGATATGGCATTCACTTTGAGTCCAATAATCAAATAATACGATTAAGTTTTAAATCTCAATATTTGTTGCTCCAAATATGTCCTGAGCAATGAGCAAAGGTTGACAAACCGGAGTCACCTGGATTTCGTCAGCCCATCCGACCTCAAAACAGGCAAACTTTTACTGATTATAAACTCATTTTCTACGGTATTTGTATAGCTTTGAAGGTATGATTGCTTAACGAAACGATCCATATATTGAATAACAAGAATAAAAGAAAGTGAGCCAATAGTCAGTACAAACACAGAACTGCCTGAGAGAGAGAGAGAGAGAGAGAGAGAGAGAGAGAGAGAGAGAGAGAGAGAGAGAGAGAGAGAGAGAG
>JAQIXD010001660.1:0-13670 GCA_034699985.1 Minunthozetes semirufus
CAGTAGCCCTATTTAGATACTGACTATATAATAGTATAATAGATAAGTTATAATTAATAACTTATAAGAGTTATAAGAGAAGTTGGATGTTGTACTATAATTTGTACTTCAATTTTCAATAATTTAAAAAAAGATTTCATCTGATCTAATGTTTGAGTAAATAAATTTAATTTCGAAAAATTCAAGAAAAGTTAAGTTTGTGTGGGATTTGAGGTAAAAGACGCCCAAAAGTTAATAATCGGTGATTCATGCGTTGTGTGAATAAATGGACTGCCATAGACTGCCATAGACTGCCATAAAAGCAGAAGCAGTTTCTCCCCAATTGAGTCTTCACTTGACATAAAACTTTATTTCGCAAAATATTGGAAACGAAACGACAAAACATTTCACTGAAAACTTCAATTAATTTCTTTAAACGTTTAAATTATTATAAAGTTATCACAAATGCCTTCAACGGTAAGTTTATTTCAAGAATTTATATGTTAAGAACAAATTTGTATTAAGCAAGTTCATTTTATCATTAATTTAAAATTTATTATCAATAGAAATTATAGAATCATTAAGAAGTTAGCATCATCATTGTCATTGTCATTGATCACTCATATATTCAATGTCTAAAATAATGTTAAATTATTGTTTGAATTATAGTATTTAAATGGCAGCGGATGTGCTCTTCATCCACATGGTCATCATCAAAGCCGAAATTATTTGCATCAAATTGAAGTACAACCAACCAGGGTAACTATTTCCCAATCATCTGTTCCACAATATATCTTCATTTCTTGATTTCCACAGAGAAGAGGACCAATAGCTGCTGAATTCAATAGTCCTGGTAATATTTTATGAACTTAATTTACAACATATGTCCTAGAAAATGAACAACCAAGAACTAAATGCAAACTTCTTGTATCACAGGACCAGCTATTGTTTTGCTTCCCTCAACATTTGGTAAGTTTTTTGTTGAATATGTTTTTAAACAAATATTTTATGATTTATTGAAAAATATTATTAAAAAAGTTATTGAAATCGAAATTAATTCCGAATCAGACATAAAGAGTGAATAAAACTGAACTCAAATCAAAATCTATTCAAAAAAAAAGACCTTCGAATCCATTTATGGATTGTTTAGTTTAAAAAAGCAAATCCAATCAAAACCTGTTTGAGCACAGGATTAAAGACCCCATTCCTTTGATTCTGATTCAGTTATAATTATTTACATTTGATTCGATTTCACTGCAAAAAAGGAAGACCTGTTAATGTGCTAATCAACTAATGTGTTAATGAGCCAATGAGCCAATGAGCCAATGAGCCAATGAGCTAGTTACTCCTATTTATTCAATGACTAAAAAGTTTATTAAGGTTGCAAATTGCTGACAATTGATATTTAAAAATGGATTGAATATGGTTGAGAATTAAGTAAAAAAGAGACTTGCTTTATAAATCCTCTATTTTAATTTGAAGCATGCTCATTTTTGAAAATTTTCATATACTTCACTATATCGATATATATTTTTAAATATTGTAAGTTTTTAATTATCTAATAATCATATTATGACCATTCAGTCGAAAAAGAATAATTGAGATATATTTTGTTATTTAACTGATCGTATCTACTATTGAAAGGAATTATACATTTATTTAACAAAAGGATTATTAGTGAAGAAAATCAAATAAATTTTATCCATTCATTTGAATTCTTGTCGAACATTAGGTCCAAATAGGAGAGATCAGAGAAAGAAGACTTCCCCCGCATATACTTTTGGAGGTAAATATGAGGAGAAAAGAAATGTCAAAACTCCAGGTATTAATCAAAACTTTTTAAGCGATCATTAAATCAAAAATGAATTGATTTGTGTATAACTGTATAACAGGTCCGGGAGAATATGACGTCGATAGGGTAACCAGAAATGGTAAAGACTGGTCCCCAACTGTTTTTCTATCACCAAGATTGAAGGAACCCGAACCTTTCAACACTCCCAGTCCAACACAATATTCACCAGAAAAAAGTGTTTATTATTCGA
Source organism: Minunthozetes semirufus (assembly GCA_034699985.1). NCBI lineage: Eukaryota > Metazoa > Arthropoda > Arachnida > Sarcoptiformes > Punctoribatidae > Minunthozetes > Minunthozetes semirufus. Next base: position 2,022 of record JAQIXD010001660.1, read on the forward strand.
AGGGAAGGCAGGCACCGGCATATACTTTTGGTTTTAAAGTAATTCACTATTTTTTGTATTTTATTTTTAAATAATTATTTGATTTCAACTCTATTTGAGAGCAATTATAAGACAATAATCATTAAATTCTTATTGAATGTCGCAATTGTAGGCTAAAGAATCGGTACTCGACATAACTCCTCCTCCGACGGCTTACAACATACCAGAACCGGATGCCTATAAAATTCAAAAGCAACCGATGTATAGCTTTAGGCCGAAAACGGAAATACCCGGCGATAAAACGAAAACTCCCTCTCCGGCTGACTATAAAACTGAAAAGGTATAGATTGTCCTCTAATTAAAAACATTTCGATGAAAGATATACCAAAACAAGTGATCCAATCATAAAATTCTCATAAATTAAGTGATAATTAATTAAAAATCAAATCAAATAAAAAATAATTAATTGTTTGCTCATAGATTTGGATGCATAAGACTCAGAGCCCGAACGTCTCATTTGGTTCTAAATTTTCGCCGTTCGCTCACAGCTTCTGAATGGTGGAGATCTGACGGCAACATCTTTTTTCAGTAGTTTTAGTTCTAATAAATGGAAGACTAACCAAACATTTCGTTCAATACGTCAAATATAGAAAGAAATAGCTCTTCAAAAGTCATTTCAATCGATCCTTTTATATATAAATCTTTTTGATAACACAATTAATTAGTTTTTAGTCTTTTATGGAAAATAATTATAAAAAAGACAATATTTTTGAAATCATTATTAATTATTATCTAAAAAATGACATTTAATTAAATATTTACATTAATTTTAATTGTTTTTAAAAATAGAAAAAATATTTTAAATGTATTTTGAGCTGAAAAAAGCATTAAAAACAGTTTCTATTAAATTAAATGAAGAATTAAAACAAGTAATTGAACTCACATTTGAATAAAGAAGTGTTAATATCCGCCATATTTTTCCTGAAGATTCAAAAATAAAAATTGGATTCAATTTAAGGGAAAAATGAGTTAAAAGGTGTACTTGTAGTGAAGACATAACATTTGAGGCCAAATTGGAGAGCCTTCCGGCCACTTGAGTAACTCCATCGCGAACTCCCTCTTTAATATCATAAAGATTGGGTCCACTGAAGTTACTGATTGTTGATCGCGAACCCTGAGGTGTCTGTCGCCCGAAGTAGTCGTCACTACTTATACTATTGGATCCCTCAAAACGATTGAGATTTGTTCGCTGTTCGTACTGTTAGGGGAACACAATATTAACTCAAATCTATTTATATGACACTCTCTTACATCTAAATCTCTTTTTCCACCGAAGAACTGATCGGAAGAAATAGCTTTTGCGTCTCCAAACTTCTGTTGGGCATCACTTCCCGCTGTAAGGCTAGGAGTGTCTCTGGATTTCGGTTGACTTCTATTTATATAAAAATAATTTAGAATAAGAAACAAAAGTCTGTAAAAGAGGAAATACCTCGAGTGCTCAAAATCGATAGTTTCTATTGTGTCTAAAATATCAGGCTTTTTGTCGACCGGTTTCTCCAATTCAGACCAAAAATCTTCGAAATCGTTATCAGATTTTGATTTATAGTCAGATTTGCCAAAAGGCGTGTCTTTGTATTTTGGAGGACCTGAAGAGAATCCGAGCTCTAACATCATGAGCTCTCTTTCCATTTCTTTAACCTTTGAGTTTCGCGAAGAAGAAGTATTGGGATTCGGTATCTGTTCTATAGTTTTCATATCAGAAACGGCTGAATGAGAGATAGCACTTCCTTTAGTTCGAGCGCTACTGAAACCCATTCCTAATCTCTCCAATTGATTGGCTTTATTCGGATCAATTGATCGCATCTTATCTTCGGTTTGTTTTTGTTTATCACTCAAGTCCTGGTACGCCAAACGAATTGATTCGATCCGTTCTTCAGTCTGTTCTTCGTTAAGAATTTCATCGTTTTTACCAAAATTATCTCTAATTTGATCCGCTTTTATGGCATCTTCTTCTAATTTATTAAAATCTGTCAGAACTTTCTGAGCGCCCAAACCTTTCTTTGCTCCCATCTATCAAAATAAGACATTAATTAGTTTAATGAGAAGATAATTGTTGAAGTATTCTATGACGAGATATCATTTGATTGAGAGCTCGACTCAAACATTATTTCAATTTCTTTTGCAGGAGTTTCTCAAGAATTTAAAAGTCACTGAAAGTACTCTAAACGCAGACATTCCTGCAATTCATTTGCCATTCATTTATGTAATTCCTATAAAACAAATGTCAATATTTACCCCTTTCTTAACGTTTGGTCTTTTGCTGCCAATTAGTGATGATTTATATTCTTTGGCCGAACCATCGCTGACGGAAGTGGCGAGAATCACGTTTGGACCGACAGTTGGATCGCTTGAAATATTACGGGATTTGTTTGAACCCCCAAAAGAAGCACTTGTTTTGGGAACTAATTCGTCGTTTTCGTGTTCAGACCAGAAATCCGAAGGACTCTGATTGGGAGCAGTGGTTGAGGTATTGCTGTGTGTAGTTGAGGGCAGTTCTACACAATTGCCATACATTTTAAGACTATTGGCCACAATTTGTGACAATTTGTCGCGATATAACTGTGCGGCTCTACTCGAGTACTTTTGCTGCGAGTCTTTTGTGGTGCAATTGTGTTCATTGAAGAACTGGTTCTAAAATATTAATTCAATCAATACATGTCTTTAATATAATATCAGAGGACAGACCGCCGCGGCATTGCCTCCACATTGCATTGCTCTCAATTGAGTCCAATTCCACTTTGTGTCCAATTCTGAGGACCGAACAAATGATATGTGGACTCCGAGTGAACGGTGAACTGCGGAACAATCAATACAAATGAAGACTCCATAAGTGATGCTAACCCACGAGGGATTTCTGGCCCCACAATCGAAACACGACTGAAATCAGAAGTATTTTAATAAAAATATGAATTTCGGTAAAACACGTGATTTGTTTGAATTATCATTTAATATGACGTGGCTTTCATTTTCCTCTAAATTGGGATCAAATCATTGATTGATATTAAGACAAATATAAATACCTTATTAGAGGTATTGGTCTTCAATTTAGTAAAGACTGCGGTTAATTGCTGTTTAGTGGGCGCTTCTGAAGACATACTTTTGTCGGACAATGTTTGGCCAAATAATAAATAATGCCTCAAATCTATTGAATGAGACGTTCAAAATGTACGTATCATTTATTTGGAAATATCACTTTCATACAACTTTACCAATGATCAACTACTGTAACCCTTGATAATAAGCAAGTTTTCAAACTTTCCTCATTTTTTGTGTTTTTTGATCCTGAATTTGATAGTGAAATTTTTATCGGCACATTAGCCATGTTCAGACTGTTCAGACTCTGAACATGGCTATACATACATAGCCAAAACATTTGAAACCGGTACAAAAGTTGATCACTCTAATTTCACTTCTCATTTCTAATTTTTACCAGTTAAAATTAAAGTGACCAGTATTAAAAAGGATCGAAAAAGTTTCATGTGAATTGGCTGCCGCTGTATGCCGATAAAAATTTCACTATTAAATTCAGAATAAAAAAACATAAAAAATGAGGAAAGTTTGAATTTATTAGCCCCAAAAAACTTAATAAGAAGGGTAAGTTGATACAACTTGAAACTCACCAATCGTTTAATGTTGAAAAACTTTATAAATTAAATCATAAATTATGAGCCAATCGTAGAGCACCGGACTGTTATTGTTGATTATGAAGAATTCAAATGAATTTTCTCAATTTTTATTATATATTACTTACTTTTGTTTAATTTCCACAAAGATTTTAAGTCTAAGATAATATCATTGATTTATGAGAATTAAGTGATCTTAAGATCATCTCTTAAAGCGATTGAAACTCAAAATAACGATTTATTTATTAACTATTCATTAGATACTTCTTATATTTTACAAATATATATAGATTTTCAATAAAATATACAATAATTCTATTAATTAAATATTTGGCAGACATTCGAGTCATTCCACAAAAGTATCGAATGTTTTGTCGGAAAAAAATAGTTTTAAATTAAAGGCACTTCACTTCCATTGGCTTAAATGGCATACAATAAGGCACTTGATTTCCAAGTGATTCATATTTTAAAAAGTTTTCAAATCAAAGACTCAATCATTTTAGACTCAAATTAATAATTTGTCGAATAACTCACTAAAATAAATGCCATTAATTGAGAGATTGTTAACCACTGAATGATCTTTAAATAAAGAAGAAATACTTCTTAAAACCTGTGAATTACAAATTATTATAAACAAGAATATCTTATTTTTGTGGTTAACCACAATATATCCAATTAATGAGTTGTTCTCTAATATAATGAGCGATGAATTGAAAACTTTCTCTAAACTAAAGTTATTTTTGATTAATGATTGAGATCTACAGAGAAATTAAGTTTTGAAATATTTTGCACAGAATTGTAATGAAACGTTTAGTTGAGGATGAGTTGAGTAAAAGTGGTAAAATTGGCACTTTTTTGTTGAGCACTGGTATCAACGGTTATGAACTCTAATTTGTTTTTCCGCATGAATTGAATTTCGGAAACAAATAACAGTGAAGTGAAAGGAATCTGAAATAAATTAGAAACAGTTTTAGAGACAATTTTCAGTGAATTTGACGGCATTTCCTATAATAAAAAGGGTCAGACACTCAGACACATACCTGGTCTCATCTTTGTTTCGGTCGAAATTTCCTTCAATAGAAAGAGTATTGATTTGATTATCAAATCTGGAATAACTAAAACTGATTTGTTGTGAAAGAGCATTGAGTTTAAGAAACTTCATGGGCTCTAAATGTGAGTGCAATCTATCGATTACAGTCAACTTTTTAGAGAGTAAGTGCTCCACTATATATCCGACAGTCACGTCGTCGGGGAGTCGTATCTTTTCTCCAATACTAATGAATTTACCGCCGCTGGCGATCGGCATCATTTTTAGAGCTAAGGCACGACTCAGACAAAAGCCGGCGCCGCCAGTCGCGAACCAAAACGATATTTTTGATGCCTTATTATCGCGGCTCACGATTTCGAGCGGCTGTCGAATACTTGGTTTCCCTAAATACCAGTCTTCCAGAGGATTGTAGTTTCTGAGCAATTGCACCAATTGTGGGACATTCACGTAATTGTCGTCATCGAAGTGACAAAACCATCTTTTATTGCTTTCAATAAATGTATCGAATTCTACACTCATTTTACAGCACAACGCCTTCCTATACAACGAATCAAACATTTTATTACAAATCAATTGATTTTCATATCATCTAATAATCTTAATTAAATGTGACATAAATACATCAAAAGTATAAAATATGTATAATTATTATAATTCTATTAATAAAACATTGAAAAAATTAAAATAGAATAAACGGAAAGGCGTTTATTAAACTGATGTTACATTTATATGTATTGATTACTTATTGAATATAATTATTATTAATTTAATTTAATTGTTTAATCATAAATTTATTGGTCTATAATTGAGAAATATTATTCTATTATATTATAGGCCTATACTGTAAAGATGTTCCTAAATATGTTTCTCTGAAAATATATCCGAAAAATTCTGAAATATCTCTAAATTATAAAATTGTTATTTCCTTAAGAATTGTGTTTCTTTAGAATTGAATGAAAACCTAAAAAAGTTGATTCAATATTGTGTTCAATATTTTGTTGATAACTCGAAACCAAAAAAAGTACAAAAGTTTGTAATATATTTTGAATGCGAAATGTATTCACAAGTCTTGAGTCTATTGGGATTTTTCGGCGCATTCATTGACAATAAGGTCTGACAGTTAGGCTTTTGGTGTTTGGGGGTCGAGGCATAACATTTGAGTGGCCTCTCATCAGACGTCTTGCAGCTGCTCTCTTACACTGAAACTTGCAAAACAACATTCTATGGATCTATTCATAAGATATCGACAAAGACCTCATCGCTATTTGAGTAAAAAATACTGGGAATGCAGTTACTGGCGCTACAGTATCTGACCCCTACCAACCCCTGTAAAGCTTTCACTATTTTACAGCTGAACGGGCACTTCGAGTGCTGTTCTTAAGCTCAACAAATAGAGAAATATTGAGAGATATAGAGAAATGTGGTCTTCTGGTAATCGATGCAAAAATTTGGAACTTCTAAGAAGTTTAAGACCTCATAAAGAGATTTGGTTTGGGGCTAACATCAGCACAAAAAAACCAATGATTTTAAGCTACAGTAGCTGTTACAGTGACTCACTTTGTCCGCGCTTTTTCAATACTAGACCAAGTCTTTGATTATTGTATTGGAGTATTGGTTATGGATGTGTCTCCCTTTCAAAATTATTTCAAAACTACTTTCCTAACACTTGTCTGCATATTTATAATGTCACAAAAAAACTAATAATATACTAAAGTACGAGAATATGAGAGTCTATGCCATAGACTCTATGGCATCACTAATCTTAATTTGAATAATATTTGACATATGATTCTCAATTACTATTTCAGCGAAGAATATTATTTTAATGTTTACTTCAATTTTGTTTGATTTCTAAAAAACCCAATTATTGTATAAGAGATTCATTTGAAATCACAGACTTTGAATCAATTTTTATACAAATCTTATTAAGAATTTAGGTTCAAATTATTAAAAACACTGATCAGTTATTTTCAGGAAAGTGTTCAATAGTTTTCATAGAAATATTTTTTTATGAAACGATTACAGAGATTTGTATATTAATATCAGAGATTATTATTATAATACATTAATTAAACAATTTTTTAATGAATAATATTTTGAATTTTAAATTCCTAATCATATGAATGTCTAATAAGAATTAAAATTAGGAAAATACAAAACCTTTCTAAAGCGAGTCTATCCCTAAGTGTTAATAAATGTTAAACAATCATATGATTCATATCTTTGACAAAACATCTGACAGAATATCGACTCAAATGTACGACAATTTGATTATTACCACTAAAATAACACTAAAATAACACTAAAATAAATAAATATATTCTTAACTAACCTGTTGTGAGAGGAGGAACAGTTTGTGTTGATTAGGTGTCCACCTTTTATAAAAACAAATGAATTAGATTCTATAAAAATTGGATCAATTTCTGGTGTTTACCTGACTTTTCATTATAATAAGGATCGTTGGCATCAGTGAAGAAAAAAGTCTTGAAAATTAGAAAATAAGCATTAATTAGGTATTAATAGTGAGAGTTATGAAAAGATTTTATACCTGATCTTTTGCGAGATTAAACCATGTCTTAAGAATTATGTTGAGTCGATTTGAATGAAATTTTTTAGTAGTTTTAACGCTAATAAATATATCATTCAATAATATTCTCATTGGTTTCAGTCCTTTGCTATTAATTTGTTGTTTAATTGATTTATTCACTAAAATATCATTAATGTGTTTAAATTCATTCCTATTATTGCCATTAATTGATGTCTTTTGAAAATCAGTTTTAGTGTCGATTATAGAACGGGGGGCTCTTTCTTGGAAACCAATAAAATTATTGCCTCCAGAGTTAGATGAGTCCCAATTCTGGTCATTACTAAGAGATGAAGAGGACACTGAGGGACCATTAGGAGACGTCACCCAAATGACCAGCAAAAGTGCATAGAATATGCAAAATGTTATGACAACTGCTCTTTGAGCCAATCTTCTGGCCCTTAAAGGCATTTGCACTGATTTATGGCTACATTTACCACTTGATCACAAAAACAGTTCTAATTATTCATAAGTTTTCAAAACTTTTAATATTTTGATAAAACTTTAATTAATTGAAAATAAGGCACAAAAAGTGACAAAAAGTGGTTAAAAATAACCAAAATATAGTCATAGAAATGGTGCAGTCATTGCAAAGATGGACCAAACAACTGGTTCAACAAGTGTCAGCCATCATGAGTGTTCTAAGCCAATCCATAGCTCAGCACTTGTTAGAATGATCTTTCTCTATCTTTTCTCTATATCAAAGGAGGAGCTCTTTTGGTGGGACAGAGCTATATCTGCAAACTGACCAATAACTCTGATTTATAGCTGAATAGAGTTTAATAGAGTTTTATCCACATTTGAAGACATCTGCAGACATCTGCAGTCATTTCTTTAATTTGTTTCTTAAATTAGATTCTGTTAAAAGTTGCGAAGAATTGGTATGTCTTCAGTCTTCACACAATTTCTTTAATAATAGTTATTTGGTGTTTCCGTTACTTTACTTATTACTCTAATAAGTTATTATAAATCAATTGTATTTCTAATTCTTATTTTAGTTAAACAAAAGTTAAACAAAATATTAGACATTTAACCGTTAATTAACTGAAATATCCAGATATACTGATGTATAGGAAGTATTTGATGAATATTGTATGAAGATATTGTAGGTATTGTAGATAATTTGATTGCATTACTAATTGTTGATAATAATAGAATAATAGAATAATTTATTGGATATCTTTCGAAATTTTATAAATTTATTTGATATCACAAAAAAATGCCACAAAAAGGATATTCAGTAATAAATAATAAATTATTTGCTTTAAACCAATGATTTAATACTAATATAATAATAAATAAATAAAATAATATTAAAATAGTTAAACGAATGACAAAATATCTGTAAAGTAACTACAACTATAAGATGTGCTCAAAATACCTGTTTTTTATGAAATCAAATGAATTAAATTATTTATCAATTTTTGGTAAATAATCGTCAAAGAGGTCATCAATTTCTCCGACGTCTGAATAGTTATTATCATTTATTTTGTACGAAAATTTGTATTTAAGTCTTAAACTCTCTTTTTTATTGACATCTCTTCCAATTAACATGACTTGGGTTATGACTGACGGAGGAATCATTGGGCGATATGCCGGTAATGCTGTGCCGGACATCGGCTGTAGTTTGACTCGCATTGACTTAAATAAGAAAAATTTGGTTAAAAGAAGAATAACAGATAAATAGGAAGAGCTTATACCTTAGGAACAGCCGCTAAAAAGTTGATATTCTCGACTGGAAAGTGATTTGTATTAATAATTGTTATCACAATTACTTTGACATCAATTCGGGGAGAATTAGAGGCCAAATGCAAGATTACTTTTAATTCATTTTTATCGTAGAGAGTAATGGGTTTCAAATCACTCGGAATTATCGAATCAATTGATACGTTTATATCACTCAAAGAGACCAAATTTTCGTTTACTTGACTTTTAATTAAACTTTTTGAGTTTGACTGAAGTTTTTGCAAATCATTTAAAGATGTTTTTGAGTTATTCCGATCCGATTTGGATGAATCGATTGAGAGCTCGCTTTTTATCATTAATTTACTCAAAGCATTCAATTCTTCCAAAGCAGACAACGGACCCGATTCTAAAGGCTTTTCGTTGCTTTTATTGGAACTGTTTAAAGGTTTTATCGGTTCTATTGGTTCCGGAAGTAAAATATCGTTTGACAATGAATTTTGAGAAGAACTCAACTGTTTGTTTGTTTGGGCGAATATTTCTCCCAATTCTTTGATGTTATCATAAATTCTATTCTTTTCTCTTTCGACGTTTGGTATAATCGACGGAATAATTAAGTGATCGTCAAGTAGTTCCACATCATTGTAAATATTTGGTGAGCCTATCGTTGAATTCATATCAAGAAGACTATTTGCCACTCCTTCCACGCCACCACTAGAAGCAGTGGATTTGAAATCAAAATTTTTTGAATCATTTGTGGAAACGATTCCAAAACGTTGTTTGTAATCATTGATCACTTTTGTCAGTTCATCGTTTGCATTGAATAGAGTGGTCAGACTCGGGTCGTCATCACTCAAATCATTGGCTAATTTGAATAATCGAAGTCTTAGACGTTCGCAACTTTCGAATAATTCTTTCATCAGATCCTTCTCTTCAGAAGAGCTATCATTTGGTGAATAGAATGATAACATTTCTGATAAAACTTTTACGTTGTTATAAACGGTTTCAATTTCTGTCTGAAACCGTGTCTTTCGGTCCATCCTTTTGTCCGCCTCTTTGGCCATAGATTTTATCAATTGATTGGCTGCTTCCAGATCTTCAGGTCTTCCACTTTTAAGTAATCTTTGCAATAACTGAGCGTTTTTTTCGTCGTCGAATATTTCATCCTTTGGTCGAGGAAGGGGTGGAGTCGGAGGCTTATAGTTCTGTTTAATTAAAGATAAATTTAATTTAAATGAAATCCAATTTTATATATAAATACAGGAAGTATATGAATTGGGTCTTCGGTGACGATTCCCTGTTTCTTAAGCATCTGATAGGCTTCAAATATTTTAGGCATTTCTTTCATTTGAAGACTCCATAAGAACATGAGTTCAACGATTCTTTGCTTAACTTTTGGCGAAGACCTGTGCGACAGATACTAAACAAACATTTGGTTATAACTTATAATAATCACTTTCAGTGAATCTAATGAGTGATACCTTCGGTGAAACCACTTTAATAACTTCATTTAGAAAACGGAATTTTCCGATTTCATCGACCAATCGGTGGTCACAAACAGTTATTAGTTTTTCTAAAAGCTTTTCATAAATCAATCATTAATTTAAGATTTTTATATCAATTTTAGAGAAAAACAATTATTTATTACATTTAATGAATGAATTGCTTCGATCTCTTGCGGCGATTGGATTTTGTGGGCAATAAATCTAAGGGCGATCTGCGGGCCATCATTTCTCTCATTGATTGCTTCAGACAACGCATTCAAATCAGAGTCAATGTCATCATTAAGAGGATTAGTGGCCTTCGCTGTCAATTAAATGCAATTTATTTAATCGAATCATTTGAAATAATCTGTGATTTATCCCCTTTTCCTGTTGGAAGTGCAGTCATGTGGGGAGCAATCATTTCTGTTTTTTAATTATTAGGTTTTTCAAGAAACTTATCATTTGTAAGACTGTATTCAATGAGGTGGGGGACTATAGGGGGTTAACACAGAGGTTGCAATTCAAATGGTATATCCGCCACATATTCCCAGAAATAATTTAAAACAAACCCAAACAGAAGTCGAGACGACTCTCTTCGGTCTCCATATTCTTCAGTAAATTATTTATTTCATTATTTTCCTGATATTTGATAATAAAATGATTCCATTTATTGATAAACAATTGGTTTAATGAAATATTACTCTAATTTTGATTCAGTTTTGACTATAAATTAATTGCAATTTAATTAAAATTATTAAAACTCTTTTCAAGTGATACATAAAAACATGTTTTCAATATACAAATGTGTCATTTTTGTGTACACAGTATATACAGACTGTATGTTTTCTATGGGTTATTGTACCCTATGGTTATGTCCGCTAAAATTTACTTCATTTAAATATCACAATTATTCTTTTCGATTTTACCAAAATATCACCATGATAAATCTATATTCGCCTTAAAAGTTCTAGAATGAAACCAAACTCTAGAAGCACTCCAGTTAATGTGACTTTTTAAAAATTAAAGTTAATTATATCATTTATAATTAAAATGTTTAATGCTTTTTAAGGACAATTGAAAATTGCCCTATATAGATCTATCGATGGATGACACCCCCCCCCGCCAAACTTCATTAATAATAAAGAACTTTTATGTTGTTTATTATTAACCTGTTTCTTTATTAATATC
>JAQIXD010001661.1:0-13669 GCA_034699985.1 Minunthozetes semirufus
GGGGGGGACTTTTCACCAAAATCGCGATCCTAGGGGGGGATTTCGGAAAGTCCCCCTCCCTTGGCGATCCCTGATTTTAGTTTTACAAGAATCTAATCATTCGTTCACGAATTCTGATGAAAACATCTTTTTAATGTTAACTACAATTAGATTGAATTCATTTAACTTTAATTTAAAGTTTCCCGTTGTATCATGATAGTTTATTGTGAAGCTATTTAATGAAAATTAAAAATAAATGAGATTAATTTTTTGTGGGTTCTCTTGCATAATAACAAATTAAATATTAAGAAGATGTCAAATTACCTTCCTTATATCTTACTTTTTGATTTTAGGGTAAATAATGCTTTCCATTAAAATAGGTTTCTCTAGAGATTGTATTCGTTCTTTATCTTTGATTTATTCAAAAACAAAATTGAATTTTTAAAATGAAAACAATTTCTTATGAATTTATGATATAATTTACAATTAATTTAATAGATATTAATATTTTTGATAAACTTCTCAATGGTTTACACTTTGTTTTGCTTCTGATTCCCTCGAGATTTATGCAAAGCATACAAATAATGAATAAATTAACTCAAATATGAGTTTAATTAATGTTTAGAAGAAAAACTTTTAGAATAATTGCTGTAAAAAATGATTTCAATTTCACCATTAAGTTATGTTTTTATTTTATTTTATGTAAAAAATCGTTAAAAACATTTGTTTTGTTTGAATAGTAGTTGTTTTGAATTTAATTCATTTGTTCCGGTAATAGGCTTTTAGCCGATTAAACAATCAAATAATGTAATAATTAATTAGAATATTATATAATACTATATTGAATACCATATATTAGTTTCAAAAAATGCTTAATCAAATCAATTGACTTTTACAACAATTTCTAAACAATTCAAAGAAGTTTAACTCAATTTGTTTCAATTGAATTACAAAAATTTCATAGTTTCAGACTAACTTGCTTTGGAGACGGAACAGAATTCTCAGAAATGATCTAGCATACAATTTTATTGAAAAATAAGATAAATAAGAAGATTATTTAACTGGGTGCTGTACAATTTGGAGTCCAAATATCTATTGCTGAAATTCTTAGTATTGTTAGTAAGATCAGATATTATTTTGTTTTGATTTATAGTTTCTGAGAAAATCCAGATTTACTGTAACTAAAATTGTTGGGTCATTCAGAAAACTAGAACAATCAAACCGTCGATTATTGGATAAATTTAATTTAAATTTCATTAATTTTAGTCATTTCTATCAAATAATAGTAATTCTATTATTCAAACACTAAATGATCAAGTACAGCACAGTATAGTACAGCACATTACAGTACAGTACAGTAATTTTTTCTTCAAATTGAAAATTCTAAACGTAATGTAAATGCAAAATTCTCAATTGAATTAAGCAATTTCAGTTTTTGGCACACCATAACTAATATACAGCGTTTGGATTAATGTCGGTTAGCATAGGTTTTTCGAGTGACTACTATTCGAAAATTAAATAGATATTTTGAAATTTTTTGGTGAAAATTGAAAGAACATAAAAGATAGTACTTATAAAATTATTTTTTCGAAAAATTAGTTATTGGTTATGAAAATAATTCTTGGTTTATTTTGTTCTTCTAAATGTGATCTTTTGTAATTGAAATATTAGTTATTGAATAATAGGCACTCAAAAAACTCATGCTAACCGACATTAATCCAAAAGCTGTATCTAAATCATTTTTAATGTTTAATATTTGATTATAATTTAGAAGACTGTGTTAGAGATAATATCTAGTAAAATCTAGAGAAGGTATAGGCATTGAAATTATTTTCGTAAAACTCATATCAGAGAAATGATTAGTTGAATAACATGAAAATACTCATCAATTTTGCATATTTACCTTTAATTTTGTGGATATTAATGGCATTATTTGGCATTTTATTCAATTAAATAAATTAGTTAATCGGTTGCTATGAAAATATAAATCTTAAGAAATGATATTCTTTTGGCAAAAATAATATCTATGAGTAACAGTTGTCCATTCAATGAATTAATCATTTATTACAAGTATATAATTCAATAACAATTCAATTCAATATCAATAACATGATAATTAATATAAGCCTTTGGTTGCAAAAAACGAGGTAAATCATCTTTAAAGCATAGAATAGATATGTAGATACAGGCAATAATTAAACTACATTTGAAGTGATTTTTGGCTTTTTTGTCAGACTTTCTATTTTATTCATTGAATGTATTTATCTATAAAATAATAATGGCTTTTAATAGATGTAAAGTAGTGTTGGTTTTTAATTCCATTAATTGAAAAATGCTATAAATTATGAGTTAATATGGGATTTGGGACATTTGGAGAAAGGATAATTAAATAAATAGTATCTATAAAAATAGAATAAGAGTAGAATTTAATGACTTTAAAATGGTTGTAATCTATTAGAAAGACTTAAATTCGTTATCAAAAAATTCTTTGAATTCAGTAATTGCTTGGAATCTAATCTAATTGGTCTCAGAACAAACACTTCCTCCACTGCCTAGTTTACAATTTCCTCGTTAAATGCTTTAAGCTATGTCTCTCTTTCTCTAAAAATAATCATTCAAATAAAAAACACTTAATTTAAATTAAATGCAAGCATTTTATAAAAAATATAAGTTATATAAAGTTGTTTTCAAATGTTTCATAAATGAAGAGAAAGTTGTGACCAAAAAAAGAGACTTTTTTTCGATAAATTATTATATTTTCTTTCAATTGATTAAACACTAAAAGCTATGAATGAACTGAAAGATTGCTATAAATATAATATTTTTAAACTCTTTGAGGAAATGAATTCAAAAGAAAGATCAATATTTCGGATTCGTTTAACTCAATTGGTTTAATGAGTTTCACCAGATTCAATCGGATGAAAATCACGGACCACCACATAAGGCTAATTTTATTATAGCCTCTGAAACATATTTTCAAATTGTTTTTAATGAAATTAAACCAAAAAAAACCAAAAAAGAGAAAATGAATTTCCGAAATGTTTGCGGCATAAATATTGTTTACTTGAAGTGATCATGGTGCATTAGATCGCTCACTTATTGCGTGGGTGTAATAAATGAATGAAACCACAAATTATAAGGAATTCCATTCAATATCTGATATTTCGATACAAATCATTGATTGAATTAAAAATTCCGGAATTTTAGTGAATTGTATTAAAAGTTTAAATCTTTTCAAAGTTAATTGCGAAAATTGCCCCAAGATTTTAAAAGCATCCTCAAATTGAGTATGATAATTTTATAAATATCAGTTAATCGAGCATTAATTGAAAAATTAATGCGACCACACTTTGAATATTGCCTTTAGTAATAAAAGTTCAAATAAACTGTATTTAAATATATTCAGTAAATACCTGGACTTTTAATTCAGATTACAAACCAGATTATCAATTGTTTCGACACTTTATGGACAGAATAATATTCTGTTCCATTAGACCATCAAATGGAGATATTTGAGGCTTTATTTGAGTTTAATTTAAGAGCTTATTCTAAATTATATATACATTTGTATATACCATCTATTATTTGCTTGTATGACTTGTATACAATCTATTAATTATTGATTATTATTATATTCTTTTCGTTAATTCTTTAATAAATATTTTATTAGAAAAAAGAAGAAAATGAGGAAAATGTTCTGAAATCCGATTAATAAAATCCATATAAAAATTCTGATATCTTTCTGAAACGACATAAATAAAAACTTGATAAATGCTAAGAGCATTCAACTATCTTATGGATAATTTATAAATTTTAAATAACGATTCGCTCAAAGTTGACATTTGTTTCAATAATTATCGATTATTTCTTGTCTTTTGTTTTTCTCACAGAGATTAGCTCCAAATGTCAATTTGCACAAATGCACAAATGCACAAGGTGCTTTCAATTTAGATTGTCACTAAATATGAAATATAGATGTGTATAGTCGTGCTCATCATTTATCAAGATAATTATGTTACATTATTTTGCGATAATCAATTGAAATAAAATAAAACAAAAGAAAATTTTAAAAATATAACAACAAAATGACTGGGAATACCCCCGAAGACCTTCAGACAAAAGATATGATATCAACTTTGATAGTTAATTAACGTATAAAAGTTCTTTGTTAACAATTTTCTTAAATTAAGTAACAATTACTCATTAAATAAGTATATTATTTGAACAAAATGTTAAAGAATTTAATAATTTTCACCGTTTTGTTGGGCTATTCGTTGGGCGCCGACTTGTTTTCATTCAAGGATTGCGGTCAGTAAAGTGTTTCGATAAATAAATGTATCCATTTTGAGCTTAAATTATAAAAATATTCAATTAATTTCATTTGTCTTTGAGTAGTAATAAATGTCAAAACGTTATCTAACTTAATATAAATAGAATCTTTTACATATCATTTCATTTCGTTTCCTTTCCTTTCATTTAATTTTATTTTTAAACAATTATTTGAATTTATTTCAAAAGTGATATTAAAAGGACTTAATTCCGAAAAATGTAATATTAATAAGTGATTAGAATATTCGGAATTTTGTCTAAAAACTGATTAAAACTAATAAGATATTAGATTCCATCAGATGTTGGCTTTCCTTCGGATTATAAATCTCATTATTTTTCTATTTTTACTTCGACTCAAAGCCTCTTATTTTCTGTTCTTTTGTTTCTTTGAAAACATTAATAAATATGAAAATTAATTTAATGAAAAGCGGGTTCAAAGTTGAAATTCGACAACATATCGGTCAGCCCTTTGCCCATCAAACTGAGCAAAACAGACTTAATCACCGTTTCGGCAAAGGCTGAGATTCTGGATGACATTCCGATCGATGCTTTGGCTGAACTCAAGCTAATAAAACTATGGGATGTAAACGGACAGATCATGGAGATTGAAATTCCCTGCGTTGATGACATGGGCTCCTGTACTCTCAAAGTGTGCGACCTCTTTAACAAGTGGTACAACGATGTTATCTGTCCCTTCTTGAAGAAGGGAGGCGTCGAATGCAAGTGTCCCGTAAAGAAGGGTCTCTTCCAGGGCGATAATATTCCAGTGACTGTGCCTTTTGATAAAATCAAGGGTATTATAGCACAGGTGGCTTCGGTTAGTAATAAATTTTAAAAATAACTAATTTTTTATATAAAAACAAATTCAGTTGTTATTAATGTTTATTTGAATTATTTGCAAATAAGTCGCCACTAATTGTCATATAAATCATTAAACATTTGTGATATTTAAAGCCTTTGATGAGCTTTGATGAGAGCACAGAACACATGTCGGACCTATATTTGAATTAATCGCAGCTCTGATCTAATGATAGCCATTAATAACATATATTATTAATAAATTAATATTAAAAGCGAACATTAGTTTCAATGGTTTGCCATAAATTTTTAGTTTTAAAACAAGTGTTTTGTGCTTTAAATCACATTTTGATTGACTTATTTACTAAACACATATTTTTGTACATTTTTAGGGCGATTACAAGATTCAATTCCGAATAACAGACCCATCAAAGAAAGAGAACTACTCCTGTCTTGAACTTCACGCAAATCTTGTGGTCGAGCATTAGATTTGAGATTTAAATACATTTTTGACGATTAGTTTTCATAAGAATTTAAAATTTGAATAAATTTTTTCGAAAATATTTCCAATAATTTGTTTGTTTTGCAAAAAAATAATATCAAAAATATTTTCCCCAAAAATGTATTCATTCATCAAAATTAAAGCAAAGAATATCTGAAAAGTAATTTGTTATTTGTTTACACTTATTTCAAAAGTATGTTAATGTAAGACAAAAATTAGTTAATAACAAATTCAGTGATGTATTCGTTAATTCCGGGCTTATATTAGGGAGAGTCTCAACAGAAGATAGTCCTTAAAAGTTGAGCTCATACCTCATACCTGTCCCATTGAATTGACGTAAAGGCAATCACTCGCAAGTGGACTAAAAAACGTATTTCAAGATAAGATACCAAAGTTTTGTAACCAAACCCTTCCTCTTCGACATCAATTACAGACGTGTTTTTGAATAAATAACTTTTAAAACTATAATTCAATTTTCATTTCAAAAAAGGCTTCAATTTTATTGAAATGAAAACATTTTTTATTAAAAATGGTATTAATTTAACCCAATTCTAGAACTGAGTCATCACTAAAGGATTCACAATTAAGGGATTTAAGGGATGTGTTATTTATTAGAGAATTAACTGGTTTTTAGGCTTTTTTCTGTTGAGTCCATAAAAAATGATTCACTGATTCATCAAATTCTTAAACATTAAGATCTGTTGTTTAGATATGTGTTATCTCTGAAACTAATCACTGAATTAGCCTTCAATGAGAACAATAACAGTTGAATAAGCGCTCAATCATTGAGTAATTGGAAAAGCATTCAACAAATTATATAATCTTTCAAAGTTTTAAAACAAAATGATTGACAATACGTTCCTCTGAAAGGCTTTCAATCATTCGGAGATCAAAGAAAAGAGGAAAGGATTAGTAAAGCGATTAAACATTTGATTTATTGCTAATAATTAGCCGTAAAAAGTGTTTTAAATTAAAAATATGTCAAAAGAGAGGCATTTTTATGTCTAAAATATGAGAGAAAGTGTCAAAAGTGGTAATCACTTCGTCGGCTCTTATAAGAAGTGAAACAAAAATATCTAATTTATAGTCAGAAGCGTTCAAAACGATCCGATCCTCTCCTATACGTAAGTCTATTTCGTTTGAGTCACTAATCGAGGGAAGAATGAGCTGTCCGTCCAAACAGTTGTCGATTACATTAAACTTCAGTTTGAATTTAGGCGTCACGACTCGATTCTGTCCCTGAGTCTGGTCGGCGCTGATAACACCTTCGTCTTCGTCTTCATAACTATATTAAGAAATTAATTACATTTGAAAAAAATTCACCAAAAAGTTGGGAAACACACATAAAAGCACATAAAATAAACATTAAAATCATTTTAGGATAGAATGCAATGAAAGGTCGATAAACTAATATTTGGTTTCATAATTCTGTGCAGATTTTCAAACAATTTGTTTGTCTGAACACAACTTTCATAGTATTGAAGATTTGGTATTAGTTTTGGTTTTACTATAGTTTTTACTATTTATAGAATACTTTTAATTAATTTCTGACAAATATTTTCAAAACTAATCCAAAATTAATGTAAAAATTATTAATAATTTTGTTCTTCGGATCAAAAACTAAATAATTTCAGTGAAAGCGTTCAAAAAGAGGAAGCATTAAATGCATCAGATTTTGAAGGCTGTTCACAGGATTTACTTTATTAGTGCTCTGAATGAACTCAAAAATATAATCAGATTTAAATGAAATCAAAATTTTCCCAATTATTCAAAAGTTTTGAATATAATTGTCTGAAAACTCAATGAAGTTATTATTGAAAGCAATTTTAATGAATACAAACAGACATACAATTGATTCGCACAACCTTTAGGACAGAATAATAAAAAGTTTTTTGATAATTTGCATAAATATTTCAACGAGTTTTGCGGCAATGGATTGACTCCATAACTAATGTCCTTATATTTTAAGATTAATTAAAATCAAAATTTTTGTAATAATAATAATAATGATTAAAACTTATTAATAGAAATACATTCGATTGGATCTGTTGGAAGTGTTTGCCCTAAAGGTGTAAATCATTTTTGTATCCATCAGATGACGAATGTATCGAAAAGAGCATAAAATTAATAGATTTTGTTTATTAATAGGTATGAGAACTGAGAACTGAAACAGATTTGCAAACAAATCAATCAATAGTTTGTATAAAACGATAATTAAATAAAGAGAAGAAAAAACTGATCCATAGATAAGGTAAATGTGTTGTGGACTCAGTAGTACTTCAGTTGCCATAGAAGTGATTAATTGTCGAAAGCATTAAATCATTGGTTTTCGACTCAAAAATATTTTCATTCATTAATAAAACAAAAATACAATAAAACAAAATTTTTATTCATGTATTGTATGCAGAAGTTCGACGCACTGCCCAAAACGGCACAGGTATTCAATTATTAGATGAAGCAATGAAGAGAGTGAGAGACCGGTGATAAGCACTGGTACAGGACTGCCTAATATAACAGCAAAATATTATTGTAAATAATTTATTGATATTTGCGATTAAGTTTCGGATAATAAATACCACTAATATTTTGGCACTGATTATAGACAAAGGGTCTGACTCTGACCCCTACCTAATAAACCCATACCTGAAACCCCTTGAATTGGGTGTCAGAAAGCACTGGTGTATTGGCCCAGAAAATGGGCTCAACTTCTGGTCAGAGGGTAGTATATTATGCATAAAAGTCAGCACTCAGTCTATTCGACAGTAAAAGAGGAAATAGGCTTAAAATAAAGGTATGACAGAAGGCAGGCACAGACAGACAGGAGTACAGGAGAGTCAAAGTGAACGAGGGAGAGGACAGAACAATCAATGACAGCACCAGTGCCAGTGTTGTCCAATTTTATAATGAAAATACGAATCGCAATGAAATACACGATAAGGTTATTATAAAAGTGCATTTTCGGGGGGCAGAGACAGGACAGGCATTCGAGTGACGCGGCATTCGCTGCTTGTATAGAGAGAAATCCTGACTGGTGTGTGTTGTGTGTGTGTGTGTATGTGCACCTGGTTTTTCAATACCTGCACCTCTAAAACTGAATACTCGAGCGAAGAGAGCAATAGGAGAGTGCAATAAGTGTGAGCACAGAGAGAAGGAGAGAAAGAGAAGTATACAAGTTTTCGCACAGCACTACACCTACTGTTCAAAGTTTATCTCGTATTTTATTATGCGATCAAAAGGTGTGCTTCAGTTTTGATATCTTTCCTCAAACAACACTTTGAGAAATGTTTCTCGAGTTTTGAAAAATGGTATTTGAATGACATTTAGTGATCATATGTACGAAAACTGAATCAGATGTCAAACACTGACTCCAAGATTGTGAAGGAATCGCAAACATTATAAAACAGGTAATTTTGAATCTGAATTTTCCGCTTTTAATGCCTTTTCTGTCATTTGTTATCAATATTTTAATTGAATATTTCATTGCATTTATTAACTATTTTTAACTGAATATCAGTTTTAATATGAATTTTATGCTCTGAAACAGACATTAGTTATCGAAAGCCATAAACAGAACGCTTTAATCGATTAATAAGAAGTTCACCACAAAACGGATCTCACAAAACATCTCTGACTTTGAGTATAATATTTTGTTATTTACTTTAATTGTTCCACATTTTGGACCTCAAAAACTAAATCGCTTTAAGACTAATACTAAGACTATTTCTCTTAAATCTGTTGCGAAGAGAAGAAAAATACCCAAAACTTGTGTTAACATCACTTATATATCACTTATATATCACTTATATATCAGTTCTTAAGACAAATAAATAAAAAACAAGAAAACAGATGAATATTTTTTTGAAGAAAACTTTTCTCTAAAATGTTTTAAATATTTGTTTGACATTGGAATCAATGGAACGAATTAGCAGTGATTTACTCGGAATGGGTGCGCGCCCTACAGCTCCTCACTATTATTAGACACTAATAAGAGCCGACACAACAATCCCTAAAATCATTTTTTTAAACGCCGTGAGTCTCAAGTTTTTTACGATCTCTTCGCCAAAGTCTAAGACGTCTTCACTCATCTACTCCTTGAAAAAGTGAGAGTTCTGTTGAGATTAAAATACAGACAACTGGTAGTCGCTCACGACTGGCACTGACTTCGCAGAACTCAGAGATAAAGTTCAAACATTTGGTGAAATAAAACTTTTTGCAACTGATTTACGACTCGACTACTGTTCTGTTCAATAGATTAACCATTTTTTGTGACAAAACTCTGACTTAAAGTGATTACGATATACGACATAATGTCTTCCATTAAGTTTGTGTCAAATGTTTTCCTAATTGTGATCTTTAATCTCAATGCTGTTGACGTGTTTGCTGTCGAACTCTTCAAATATGAGTCCAGACATGACAGGCATCCCAATGAAGGCAGTGGACAACTCTTATCAATACATGAGAAGAGATCAACACCTCATTACAACCTCAAGTGTCCGAAACCGGAATACATCCATCCGTGCGATTGTTTGGGTAAATAATATCCGATATTTAATCCGTATTTCAATTAATCATTAAATAAATCTCAGAATTGGATAAAAGAATGGACAGTGAGTTCGAGGGCAGCGGTGGCTTAGAGTCTGATAGCGTGACCACCGGCGCACCTGTTGTGGAGCTGCCTATCGAGGAATCGATTCATCCGGATCTGATAGAAACGGTGGCCTTTTGTAAAAACATACGCAATGTTCAGGTCTTAACCGATGCTATCAAAGGATTTCAAGGTATTGACTCCTTTGGTGTATAAGTTGTGCCATAACTTAACATAACTTAAAACTTTATAAAACAAAAGCAAAATAATTTCCAAAACCTGAAAAACTAACAAAAAATCAAATCTGAATTCAAGGCCATCGAATCAATTACTTCGTTCTGGACGGTTGCAAACTCCCGCCTTTCCCTAACAGGTAACTAAACCTCACAAATAATTTACTATCAAAACACTGGAAAAGCAATAGAAGAGTGAAAATTATATGTAATTTAAATACATTTTGGAAAAAGACTTTCCAACAGAAATAGATATTAAGAACAAGAGTTGAGAGACTAATGTATTTAATACTATATTTTACAGTATTTTTAATGGAGTGAACATACTTTGGATGGAAATATTAAACTCTACGCTTCAGTTTCATGAAGACTATTTCAATTCAAAGCCATGTCCTTAACTGATATGAGGAGACAACCAATCGATTGAATGTCACATTAATATTATATTAAGTCAACGAATGCAAAGACACACAACTATTACAAACATTGACTAAAAATGACTTTAAATTTAAAACAAATGCGAAATCAGAACAAAATTAACGAAAAATTGTTTTAAAATTATATTAACTTATATTTTAAATGTCTTTAAATGCCTTAAAACACAAACATTAGTCAAAAAGCATATGAAAATTGTTTGTAATCCATACCTATCATTGATTTTGGTCTCAGTTTCTTGACTGAAGACGGATCCGGTTTTGGGGCCATTACTGCCTTCAATACTATTAGCGATACTTCGATTGGATTTCTTGTAGCCATTAGTTATCACTTCTTCAAATTCTGTTCCACTGTTGCCTTCATTGATGTCATTTATATTTAATAATTCACTCAAATCATTAACAAGACTTTTATCACGACTTTTATCATTAATATTATTATTTTCACTCAAATCTTGATATTTCTTATTCTTAAGCAAAACCCAATCGTTTTTCTCAATCAAAGCCTTATATTTGTCTCTTTCGATGGTCTCTAAAGTGACTGTAATTAAGAATGTTTTGAATAATTGGCTAAAAATCACTTTATTTATATAGAAATCCGTATTTATTATAACATCGATAACCAGTGCTTCCGATCCGCTCTTATCTGTTGTTGACTTAAATTGTGTCAAAAGGAGAGGAATTGTGAAACTGTTGGCCTCTTCTGATGACAACAGTGCCCGCAATTCTTCTTCGTTCAGATCCAGTGTCGGGGCCTTCATCTGAAACATTGATTTGAAGTGAATTTAATTAAATTTTAATATAATTTAACAAAACTTTTGATCAAATGTTTGAAAATATTTTTAATTTAATGATTAATTTGTATTTAAATTGTATTTGAATTGTATTTTGTCTTTGATTTTAAACTTTTCGCTAATTATTTGAAAATCAAATAAAGAAAAAGTATTTTATTATTTAATTAAATGCATTTAATAAACCATTAAAACTAAATATCATTCAATCACTAGTTCAATACCATCGAAGAATGACAGAAATTGACGAATATCTTCTTTTTGTTCATATCTCTGGTTTTCACACAAAATGCTGGTGTTTTCGAGTCTTCGATGGCCTGTTGTGTGTCCGGCTTTGACCACTTCTCAGACGATGTGATCTGAAGGCAATCATTCAATCAATTATTTAATATTTAATAAAATAGTTTCAAATGAAAACGAATCGGTTTGAATACCTGTTTAAAAATAGACTCATAACGTCTGTCATTTGGTTTGTCATCGATTTCGAGATAATTGTCAGAAATACTCATTTTATTGACTTATTATTGACTTAATATTGACGTTAATTGACTTAATTATGGCCTCAATTAGAGTCTAATTTAAGCCGAAACTCAAATAAACAGTGAAATCAAAACATAAACAAAATTATAGGTCACGTGGTTTGGAGTAATACTTACGGAGACTAATAGGAGACGACTGTTTAGATTAGAGACAAAAGTGTTTAGATTTGAATGCATTTAATATTTCATTCAAAAACTTTTCATTTGATTAAAAGTTATGAAAAAAATGGTTTAAACTAATGCTTAGAAAAATGTTTAGATTATAATTCAGTAAATATTATAAATTCAATGAATAGTTTTGCATAAAATTTTCGCTTTTCATAAGTCTTTGCTTATGATTGAGAGCCGAACAAATGTCTATTAAAAGTTTTTGATGAAATGCATTCCAGTTTTGATTTTGTGTTTCCTCTGATATACTGCCGACTATTTTATGGAAATTTGCAAACGATTATAGACAGACAAAGATGAGAAGGAGAGAGAAAATGAGTCGAATCAATCGGATTTAACTTTTAAATCGTTTGTGAAGTAGCGGTAAGTCTTGAGAAGTGTCGACAACTGTTTGGAACTGGAATTAGAACTTATTATGATTTATAACTAAAGAAAATGTTTAACCGTTTGTAACCCTTTGACCTAATCTTGAATTTAACGACAATTATGTCGAAAAAGGATCAAAAGAACTGTAAATTATTGGCCAAAATTCATATAAATAGAATTCACCAGAATTTTACTCACAAATAGTTTGTATGCAATCAAAAAGTTGGTCAAATTCATAAACTTGATTGCACTGATCATTTTTAATAAACAAACAAACTTGAATGATCCAAGGTTAAAAATCTCAAAACTAACCATCACCAAGATGGAAAATTTTCAAGAAAAATTCCAATTAGACTTTTGTAAAATATTTAACATCAATTAACATGTATATACCATTTCAAGCCCTGTTTGCAATGGTTGGCCATCTCTGCTCATAAGTAATATAAAATTCGCTTCTGAACAATAAATCATAGTTTTGTTGATCCCTTAGGAATGGCTCCTTATTCTAAGATTTGATTGTTCCTGATATTAGACCAGTATTGTTAGAATAAGTTCCAGATTAGAAAATTTACGGGAATTTCCATTAATTTTGAGAACAAAATTTCATTTTCCAAAAGATTTTAATCGATTTCAGTTCAATTAAGTTCTCATTTATTTAAACTAAAATACAATCCTGGGATCAAAACAAGTATTTGAGTGTATTTATTAATATCTATCGTGTTTTCAGATTAAATATAAGACAACTGTAATACGAGGAGTTCCTTCTGAAAGGCTACCGAATACTTTGATTTATCTCTAATTAATTATCTGTTGAATGTTTTCTTAGTCTAAGATTTTGTATCAAATCGTTAAAAGCCTCTCTTTATCGATATATCCCACTATTTTTATAGATGTTTGTACTGTGATGAGAGAGAGAGAGAGAGAGAGAGAGAGAGAGAGAGAGAG
>JAQIXD010001662.1:0-13669 GCA_034699985.1 Minunthozetes semirufus
TTAAATGAACTGCATTATTCTTGTTTACGCATATAATTTATTAGAATCTCATTTATATAACAATTCAATTGATTTCAATTTCATTTAATTTGTCTAATAAATCATATTTCCTTAAATCTATTGAAAATTGTTTACAATAGTTATGTCAAATACATCTCATGATTGACAGAAATACGGTATAATATTTGAGTTAGAGTTGTCAATGAAAGCAATAAATGATCAAGATAACCTCATAACTCAATCTCAAAATTTAAAAAAAGACAAATATTTTTTGTAAAACTTTTGAAAAACAAATTTTAATTTTGTAATAATTAAGTAATCATTTATTACATTAAAATCATTGAGAAATTAATTACAAGTTTATAATTAATTGACGACAAGACTCGCCGTGATTTTCTGCCAACACATCGGCCGTCCTATCGATAGATTACATCCGTGCGGACAGTCCTGCACCTGTCTTGGCTCAGCGCCCACGCGATCGCACTGATAGATAATGTTTGACTTACAACTGTCCAATTGATGGCCACATTGGCGGCCAATATTAGTGCACCAGCAGGCGTCGCACGGACTGAATACCAGTGCTATTAATACACTCAAACTAATTATGTAATACTTTGAAGTAAACATTATTTAAAGGTTAGAATTAGTTATGGTTTTGAAGTCAATAAAAACATCAAAAGATTTAAAATCAAAATTTCATTTCATTTGAATTTATATTAGAAATCGAAACTCAATTCTGAATAAAAAGGTTTTGAAATACATGTATAGTTGAAATTCTTGACATAAATAAACCGATAGTTTTTGTTTTTTCTCATTAATTATAAGTTTATTTAACGCAATATTCGTATAAAAATATTTCTAAAACTTTCATTAAATAACGATTAGGTATTATATAATGGATGACCTCCAGCACAGCCAGATCAAGACCATCCTGAGTATATAATAAAGGAATTTGATTCTTAACTTTCCTTAACAGTAATTTGCAAGATTTTATCGATTTTAGAACAAAAGAAAATTATATAATAATAGTCAGAATTTCACCTTTTATTTGGATTTTTTTTTTTTGCGAAATTTAGATAAAATGTTATTTAATTTTTAACCACTTCTTAATTATGGGATAAATTTAACTTATCTCGAATACAATCGATGGGAAAGTGTCTCAAAATTTGATGATTATTAGTGTCTTTATTTACTGATAAAATTATCTTGTTTAAAGTTGAAGAGTAAATCAAAGTCGGTTCAAAGTTTAATAGCAAATGATTGGCGAATAGAGTCACCAGATTTATTCAAAAATTCAATTCATACTCTTTTAATTAAACAATGTTTAATAACATGCAAATAATTGTATGTAAATTATAGAGTGGGTAACAAAATTTATCAGGAAGGAAAAGTATGAAAAAAAGGTGAATGAAAATATGAAAACAAATTAATAAAACAACTCTCAATTGAGTAATCAAACTACTATTTGTTCGAATTAAATCATTGTAATCAAGTTATCCTTGAAAGTTGACGAATAGCAAGAGTAGTTTGCAAACCAATACTTCTAATGAGAAGCAGTTGCGTAACCACTATTTGTTGTCTCTGTCTCTCGTATTCTGTACTGAATTGTATTGAAAAACCACTTTTGTTTGGACTTATTCTGTGGCCATGAATTCAAAGATCTGATGGTTTTGGTGTCACTGCTTTCGGTGATAATAGTCACTCCTCTCCAGTCGTTTATCACACAAACAACTATTCCTCGACTCTTAACGACTGAAATTTTTTTTCAAAAATAAAAGTTTTTTGTGAAGCGATTCAAGTCTTCAAACAATTTAAAACTCAAATTAATTTTTTGAGTTGTTTTTACTCAAACTTTTATTTGTATTTTGTGTCCAATTAATACTCAATCGATGGCAAAGAGTGGAAATCCTTTCCTGGCATTCCTTTTGATATTTTATTACTGGATATTAGGAATTGTTTTGTTTTTTATACCGAAAAGTTTCCGCAAAAAGTCAATCAAAGATGAATTAGTACTCATTACTGGCGGCGGTAGTGGTTTGGGCCGCTCTCTGGCCATCCGTTTCGCCAAATTAGGCGCACATATTGTGGTTTGGGATATAAACAAACCCGGTTTGGAAGAGACGGTCAAACTGGTCAAAGAAGCGAATCCTTCTGTCAAATGCAAGTCATATGTTTGTGACATAACTGATAGACAAGCGGTCTATGAAACTGCTGACAAAGTTAGAGCCGAATTGGGTTCGGTCACCATTTTGGTCAACAACGCCGGAGTAGTCAACGGCAAGAATCTGATGGAAATTCCCGACGAGAAGATCGTCCAAACATTTAACGTGAACGCAATCAGCCATTTCTGGACAGTCAAAGCTTTTCTTCCGGATATGATTAAGAAAAACAGCGGTCATCTCGTGTCAATTGCATCGGTGGCGGGTCAGGTGGGCTCTTGTCAATTGACTGACTACTGTGCCTCTAAGTTCGCGTGTGTCGGCTTCGATGAAGCCCTAAGAATGGAATTATTGAACTCCGATCTGACGGCAATCAAAACCACAATAGCTTTGCCTTATTTCATGAATACAGGAATGTTCGCAGGATTTAAATCGCCTGTCCTGCCAGCTCTCGAACCCGAAGACGTGGCCAATGAGATAATGAGCGGAATATTAACGAACGCCGAAATGGTTGTCGTCCCTAAAACTTGTTACGCATTGAATACACTGAAGACTATATTACCGGTTAAGGCCTATTATAGTATGTATGAGATGTTGGGGGGTTTCCAAGTCATGGAAGACTTTGTCGGTCGACAATCAGATAAAGCGAATAATAATGTCATCAATAATAATAATAATCGTAAAATTAAATGAATTAACTAATGGTTTGATTGATTGATAATTAATTGAATGAATGCTTCACCCCTTTCATATTTTATAATCTGATAACTCTTTTCCTAATCTTTTGAGAAATTATTATTTATCGAATTTTTTAATAATTTTTAAATAAAAACCATTTTTGAGCACATTTTCGGTAAAAGTGAATTATATTGAAAGCGATTCTTTCAATTATTAATGAAATGGGGTTTACCTCAATATTTACCATTTTCTATGATTAAATGCTTTATTATTAATTGTAATAATAATAAACTTGTATTTTGTGACAAACGATTAAAACAATAGATTTTGACTATTTTTAAAAATTGTAGTAAAGAGTGAAATGAATTTTATTAATGACCCTAATTATGTCCCAGTTTGACGTCATGAGAAAAATGACATTTCTTATGAGAATATTTTTGTCAGATTATATTTTCAAGGAATAAAATTTTCCAAATTTAGTTAACCCAGAATCTTGTGATAATTTTGCTTTTTATCTAAAAAATTTTAAAATCTCATTCTTGATGTGTCTTTAGATTAATCGAAGGTCTTTTAAAAATATTCTTGATATCCATGGATGGGTCTGAAGAAATATGATGACGAGCCTTGAATTTCAGGATTAAACCAGACTTTTAAATATTCGTTTTAAAATTAATTAATCATTAAATCTGAAAAACAGTCCAATTATATCAATATTGGTCTCATATATGATATATCTTATACTTATAGTCTTTGAAATGACCGATATTTTGGATGAGACCTCCATTTATTCATCGCTATTTCCAATGAAATTCAAATAAAATCCCATATTAGAGATTAATAGAAATAATTTTTCCAAATTAGAGCATCCAGGAAATATATGACAAATATTTTTATTGCTTTTGAATAAATAATTAGAAATTTGTTTGAAGGGAATGACTGGTAATAGGAAAAAGTGAATCAAATGAAATAATTATTGAATTAATAGATGAAAATTCTTTGAATAATATAATATTTTCGACCCATTTATCAATGAATGAAAAAAAATTAGCCGACATTTGGTTTTCTTAAAGTCATTCATCCATTCCTTTGATTGCATTAAATTAATAAGATTAAAACAAATTTTTACCTTGTACCATTTATACAATTTAAACAAATTAAATTTTGTAATTAGTAGATATGAGCAAGATACTTTCGAATAACTTTACTTTTACTGATTTACATATCACTCTCGAGTGGACTAACATTTTAAATATTAAAATTAATTTATGGTAAAGTAATTGATGTTTTTTAAGTCGAGTTTTTCGGTGATTATTGTTTGTCGGCCCAATCTAGGGATCGTTCACTTTGCGCTTCTTCGATAAAAAGGAAAAATACGAAGAATATGAAATAGGTCAAATTAATTTTTAGATAATTGGATTAATTATTGTTTGACCATCTGATAACACTCATATACACTCAAACAATAATACTTCCATTAATGGAATGATAACATAAAATCAATAATTATATCAATTTTGTGCCTTATTTAACCAAAATAATCATAATAATGATAATTAGTTTGAATCAAATTCATTGGATATATAATTCAGAAAACTTGCATTAATTGGCGATTTCTTGGTTTTGAGCATTTCTTCATTTTACTCTTATAGAAGTCATTTATTGAGATGACTTGTAATCAACTTTTTTGGTCATTTGTTTAAAAACCATTTCTTTAATTGAATTGAAAATAAAATTTAAAAAAAATACAAAAACTATAAAATCAGAAGAAATGACATAAAAAGATAGATTTGAGTGAAATGAGGAAAATATCGACTCATTTGAGAGCAATTCTCTAAAATAATAATCTTGCGATTAAACCGATGACAATGAGTTTGACGGCGAAGAACTGATGGAACAAAACTTGTGATGAGTTCTCATCATTATCTGAATTCAGTCTATTATTTACAATAAAGTTCTTGAGAAGGGTTTCATTGCATCTCTTATGGCAGTTATCACACGAGCACTTGTTCTCATTAGGCGGCGCCTCATCGCACTGATAGACTTCGCCGAACATTGGTGTGAAGTTTTGGCCCATAATTGAGAAGAGATCCGTCTCTGTGATCACTGGACGGATAATTAATGGCATTTGAGATATGGAGCCCAAAGTGGTTAAAAACTTATTGACGTCACAGCCCTCACGCTTATGAGTACCGCATATAAACTCCTGATCCATTAGGTAAGCCCCGAATATCTTTACGTCATAACACGACTCGTAGAAAGTCTGTGCGAACTTCTTGGAGACCACATAAGAGACGTTTACGATAGCATTCTTCAACTTCTTCTCGATGTTTATGATTTGGTTTTGATTCGGTAAACAAAACAAATTACAGAAATACTTCTTCGCATTTGTTGTACACGAAGGACACGACCGACGGATTATATCGACCTGATTGATCAGTCGAGATATCGAGTCCTCCTGTTCCGCTGAACAGCACAACTTGTGGGCCAATTCACCTGATATTCATAAAATTAAGCAAATTTTATTAATAAATAAGTAAATTAGTTAATTAGTAATAAATTATTGTTAATTAAATTTATTTTTATAGAATTTGATGAGTTGACCATGATGAGATTTAGATAATCAAAAGGAATATTCCGACAGAATCTCTGAAAGATGGTAACGCCATCTATAAATTAGAATTACCAACATACATTTGTATACCTGTTGAGTGCTTAACATTTCAATTAAGTTTTGATTAGAGTCTAATTATTAGACTATAAATCAATGAAATTATTAAAATATGAAACAAATTGACTCTTTTTTTCTTTTATATGCTTTTGAATTAATCACTGAATTTATTGCCGATTTATGGCATTAATTTTCAAATATAAAGTATATAAAGAGTTCAATAATTTTATGAGCATTTTATTCAAACTCTCTTTTAAAGGAAATTAAAAGAAGAAAAGATAGTTTAAGCAGTTATTAAAGTAAGTTAAGATTCAATTAATCAAATAAACCTTGAATTAACGAATCGTCTAAAATCGACTAAGATTTTCCTCAATGTGTGTGAAGTAAAAAAATAATGAAATAATAACCAATTTTAAACTAATTAAAAGTTGAACTTTCTCTTATTTTAAACAATCATTAGATGAGAATTTGAACCAGGTAAAATTGGTGATACAACCGAGAAATTGAATAAACTATTTGAACTTTCAAACCCCAAAAAACTGATAAATATTTTGATAATTTGTTTGATTGTCTCAACGTTTGTCTCAAATAATAATAATTCAATGAATTTAAAGTTCAAATCAAAAGTGAAAACAGAATTCAAATTAAAAGTTAATTTGAAAATTGTCTGATGGGGTCATCAATACTGTGTTTTATTGTTTTTTGTCTCTTATTTCTGAACTTAAATGACATGCAATTTATATTCAAAGAATTTTTATTAAATACTTTGAGGTCAACCTATTTAATAGCCATCACATTCTGTCCCTTCTCTTAACTGGAGTATCAATAAATCGACTTTTCTTTTGTTTTGTCTCAATTCGTAAACCGGATCAAACTTAAGACTTATTCTCTATTAATCTAAAACCAGACCACAAGAAATGCCTCGAATATTGAATTAGATTAAGAATAAGATCAAACTTTAAAAACTTGCGAACAATTGGTGGATCAAATTCCTGACATTTGACACATATTTTCAGAGAAAGAATCTATAATTCATTGAAATGATTGATTGAAATTTCAAATTACAATCAATAGATCGATAATTAAATCAAAAGTTTCAGTATTACTGAATCAGTAATGAAATGGTCAAATAAATTGAGTCAATGTTTTTTGAAATATCAAATAATTCAATCAACTTGTAAACTAGTTTTATGTCTGGTTTTTATTGATTATATTTTAGTTTAATTAATCAAATAATCAAATAATCATGTACAAATGTATCAACATTACACTTTGTATGTTTGTATGATTGATAAAATTCTCTAAAAATCATTTATTGAGTATAGAATTTTGATTCTGACTTTTACCTTGAGCAATTCTTTATTAATTGTTTATTTAATCGAATTAATCTTTCAACAGCTGTTATTAAATAAATTCAAAAGTTGGGCCGAATTAACAAATGGTTTACAATAAACTACATTTGGATTAACATTAACTCAAAATTAATTTATTGTTTGGAGTGATATGACGTCAATGTTTTAATTAACGAAAATCTAATTGTAATCAAATGTTAATCAAATAATTGAATCAATTTTTGGGTCATTTTATTGCTTCCAATACTTTTGACAAACGATTCAAATACTAATGAATTGATTTAGTGTTCAATCAATTCATAACTTATTTGACAAATGATTTAATTAAAACTCCTTTTATTCAATAAATACTATACTTTCACAAATCAAAAGCAATCAAATTATTTGACTTAAATTTATTTGACAAATAAACTATCAAATTAAGGGATAGCCTTCCGGCTAATGTTTAGGAAGGGTTAACTTTCTAAGTGATTAACTCAGTTTCCTATCTATATGTGATCGTGTAATTTGATACACTTCTAAATTAAAAAGACCATTCAAACTGAATTAATTTTGCAGACACTTTATGACTTCCCTTTTTTAATTAAAACTTTAAGGCTATCATTTTGCTAGAAGTTATTAAGAGCACAGGATCAAGGTGATTTAAACTATTATTTGTCGTATTCATCATCTATTGTTTGAAAAACAATTTTTCAAAATTGAAATTCAAATTATAAGGAATTATAAAAATGATTTGAATCAGGGTTAAGCACTCTCTAATTTAATTGGTAAAATGATCAGAATAAATTAATAATAATATTGAAGTGTAAATAGAGGTTAAATACGAGACCAGAAACAAACGTATTTTCCTCATTCTTAGGCAATTGCTCTTTGATTATGTGATAATCGAGGAAACACTAAAACATAATTCAATTTTTTGATATTTTGAGTCCACTTAAAGATAAATCTCTCACTTCTGGATAATTTCAAAGCAGTGACTAAACTGAGGTTATGTTTCGCGCCTTTAAAACTGTTTGCCGGAACCACTTGAAGTCGATTTCAAAGATCAATATTTGAAAAGAGATATGAAATTCTTCGCACAATTTCTGATTGAGTCATAAGATTTAGTAATAAAATGAGAAGACTTTCAGTTATATTATGAGAAGAAGTCTTTCAGGTTTTGTTCACAAAATGTAAACAAATTAAGAAAAAGTCGTCTTTTTATCTAAAAATAGCGAAACGTTGAGAAAAGCATTGACTCAATGATTCATTCAATCGTTTGACGAATTAATATATTTTGTGAAGACTTTCCTCAAAAAACAACTTTTCATCAAATGTTTAGTATTTAAATATCTTTTGAGAAAATCATTGATTTATCTGAACTTAAGTTTGAATGTTCAGGAAGTTTACCACAAAATATTGATTACTTTTTATGACTTGTTTTTGAATAACAAGATTAGATATTTATGGGGTGTTTCTTATTTATAAAACATTCGATCAAATGTCAACGTATACCTAGATACTTTTATTAATCAAAAATGAACTAGTTTAAAGAGTCTAGATTATTTTATCTGTTGAATCAAACTTTGAATTTGTCATATTGTCATTTGTCATGCTGTAATAATATTGCCTAAGTTGTCATATAGTCATATAGTCATATAGTCTAGGTCATAATATATTGGATGCAAATTATTGAAAAACAAATACAGAAACCTTTTTCGTCGAAAAAGTGCGGACAATGATTCCATAGGAGGTCATAGAAGTCATCGTCGGTGACATTTTCATATGGCATATGGACCCGATGACAGGGGGCGTTCTTATTCGCCCCATCTTTGTCTTTATTCTTGCAAATTGAATCCATTAGACACGTCTTTCCTTCATTTTCATCACTTTTAACACAATATAAGGTAAAAATAGTCCACAAAGTTGTTATGAAAATCACTTTTTTACTAATATTTAAAATATTTGACATTTTTTCCAAAAAAGATATAAAACTAAACAAAATTAAATTAAATTTATGTTTAAATGTCTAATAAAAACATTTTATATTCGCATTTATTTGAATTTTTCAAATAGTCTTTCAACAAATTAGTTAAACTTTTTCTACACCAAAGATGAGACACAGAAGAGCTTAAAATTGTGGGACAATTACGAGGAAAACACTTTCAATGAAACAATGATTTCACAAAAATATGTATTTCAATAGAGAATGTCTGTCCTTTTGAGCTCTAAAAATTAATAACCAATTTTTGTCTAATTGTGATCAGCACTGAATTTTGTGAGGATAGGAGTACTGTCATCATTGGCTGCCAACTGCTAGTGATGTCACTCACAAATGTAGTGCGAAATTTGTTGAAGGATCGGATGTTTTTGCGGTAAAACAATATTTAAAACACTTTTTATAAATATTTTTTCACTAAAATCAATGGAAAGACAAGTCTGTGAAGTGCACTCTCACTATAATCTGAGCTCAGTTTAAACCTGTGCCGGAGTATAAGCAATGCCTTTTGGCGATTCCAAAGGAGAGACTAAACGACTGACTGACTGCTAGTTTACCTTCGAATTGATTATAAGCTGAGTTCAGTCGTATTCATAAGTGTTTCCAATACTCCATTCGAGTGAACAGTACTTCAATTCATAGTTAACCATAGGTTTAAACCTGTGCTGATCTCTCGATAAATACTTATGTCTAAATGTCTGTCCATTTTTATGATTGTAAGTTTTCTGAACTTTTCCAAACAACTTTTGCTTATTCTGAGCGATAGGCAGAGCGAAGTCAGACTAATTAATGAGAGGACTGATAATTACAGTACCGAAAAAGGTCGGAATATTTCGAAAGTCTATCTCTTGTTTAGGAATAACTTTCACCTCAAATGTAAAACCAATTATAAGGTATTTGTGCCGGTATGTCATGCCTGTGAGCCCCACATAAACACTGAGCCAGTGATGTTAGTGCCAATCTCTGCACAAGTAGCTAAACAACAACAACCTGTGCTCTCTTTGCTGGAACGCAAAGCAGATCTACTTCTTTAATGCGAAAACTTCCGGATCTTTAAAAATATTAGACTTTTATTCGTTTTATTTCTTTATTTGTATTTATTATCAGAAAATCAAACAGAAGTCACAAAAAGTCACAAATAATTAATTTTATTTACTTTTAATATAAACAATAAATTATTTAATTATTCATAAATAATAATAAGAAAAACAAATTCAATTCATTTCCTTAAATTGAAAGCAACTGAAAGCCACTCAATGAATGAATCAATGATTTTTAAAAATGAAAGTTAATAACTACTTTGCTATGTGTTTAATTTGGTGTGAGCAAGATAATTTAAAGTCTCAAAACTAATATTTGAATAGTATTTAACCAATAAAACTTAAATTAAACTAATTGCTTAGTGAATTGAGTGCCATTTTAAGCCTATTCTTAATATGCTTTCAAAAATGTAGGTTGATCAATTATCAATGATTATCAAATTATCTTATTTGTTGAGACAAAACTTTGAAATCATTTTATGAGATCATCAAAACATTAGATTTTAATTTGTTTTGAAATTCAGAATAAATTGAAACTTGTTTTTCGTTACTTTCATAATATGAGACGATTAATCAGTTTAGGAAGAAGATTGTTATTATATTTATGATGAATGCATGATCAAAGCACGATGAAAAAGCTTAATCCTAAACTAAATTGATGTAAACAAAAAACTCATGAATTTTAATAGTTTATGTTTAATTAAATTTCTCAGATTTTGAATTATCCAGTAATTGATTGCATCTTATCAGAGATAGTCTGGAATTTATGTTGAGTTTAAATTTCAAAAAATTGCACACATTATTGACATCACTTCTTGATATTGAACTGACCTAATCTCTCTTTTCAAGATATTTCTCTCCATAACATATAAGTCTGAAGAGTTAAGTTATACTTGGTGACCATCAATCAACTTTGACTAGATAAAATTATCTGAAAGGAATATCTTTAAAATTTTAGAAAGTATCTTGCTTAATAATAGTTTTTTTTTCTGCAAAGTTGAGGCATAGATTTTAGTTAAATTTATTAATAATTAATCTCGTGTTTGATTGAAAAACTTTGAATTTTATATAAAGATTACTCTTTTTTAAAAATTTTATTATCTAATGAAATGATATAAAGAAAATCTAAAATTGTGTTATCGAGAGATTAAGTCAAAGCCTCGACTAAATTGAGTCAATTCATTTGAATTTTAAAACATTGATCCGATTTGTTTTTCTCCAAAAATCCAGACTAAAATTTTTTAATATCTTGAAAATAACGGATAATGGATCAGTTTTTATTCAGAATTTATGGTAAATTAGTATCGGTTAGACTGAGATCACCAGAACTTCTGTATTTGTTATCTTTAATCGGTTACAGAGGAGAGCCTTTCGTTTTTGACTGGAATCCAATAACAAGAGTATTCGATCTCTTTGAAGTCAATATTTGCAGAAACGGTCAGATCTTTTCAATCAATTTCTAATCGACAAAAAAAACTACAAAAGATGAAAAGTTTTCGACCAATGAATAGACTTTTTCACTAAATATTTCTGAAATGATTACAAGAAGTGATAAAATAAAACATTTAATTGTCTCTTAAAATAGTTTAAACTCTTAAATATAATACACAAAGAATTCTGAAAAATGGGATAATTTTATTAAATTAACTTTCAATTGATCTGTCCTTCGGTGTCGATCCATCTGTTGGTGCATTCCTTTATGAAACGATATTTAGATTAAAATTGCATTTGAAGTCAAACATTGATTTCAAAAGTTTTTCTTATTTTTTTTGTAATTAATTATCAAAAATAATGGAAAGAATAAAGTTTTATGTGTTTAAAGATAAGGATGCGTTTGAAGTGATGTTTCAGATCTTGAGGACAGTCCTCGGGTTTTGTAATTGCATTTTAATAATATCATCGATTGTTTTGATGTTTACCGGAGAAGATTTGGGAGAACCAGAACTTATTCAGAGCAGAAAAATGGTTATTTACGCCTGTTTTGTACTGATGTTAGTCGGGGTGTTAGGACTGGTGGCCTCTATATTAGAACACTTTGGACTTCTTCTTGGATATGCTGTGCTCTGGGCTATCATTGTTATCATCAAAGCAGTGGAATTACGAACCGACAACTGTTTGTCTTTCATAATATCGCTTACACTTTGCATTTGCACTCTTCTGTATATGGCTCTCATTCGGTATTTCATCAAAATCAATGATAATATTCTTCTCACCAGAAAATTCAGTCGAAGAATTGCTGGATAAAAATATAATAATAAAACTCGGAATAGTTTTTCCTAATTTTTATGTACTTTTTAAAACTGATTTATGACTAATGTTTATTAAGGATGAAATAAATTCTCAATTTTTCAGTTTTATTCTGTTTTTTAATTAAACAAATAATTATTAAATAAAAGTTTTGTAAGAAAAATGTTTTAATAATTTTGTGAAGAATTCTGTCTTTTATTTCTTCGGTTTTTGTTCTTTCGGTGAATTCTTTTTCGGAGACTTTGGTTTTGATTGCATTTGTGTCCCCTTTTTCTTCTTCTTTGATTTCTCGGTCTGTTTTGTAGGCACTGCCGATGGTTTTGGACCAAACTCTAAACAGAAGATTAATTTTTAGTTAAAATTTTTAATTCAATTGATTTTATTACTTTTTTGTGGATCCTTTGGAGAAACAACTTCTCCTGTTTCAGAGTTTATTGTGTCGATTGACATAATGTGTATACTCCTGAGGACACTATTTGTCTTCTCAGTTCTCTCTCTATCTTCAGCTTTTCGGGGAAAGAGATACTCCAGAATCTGTCTTAAATATGCACAGCACAATATGGTCAGAAAGGTAAAAATGATGACAAATAAAACAAATAGAATGGCGAGGATCATGTGAATAAGAGGTGTTCTTTTACTGCAATCAATCAAAACATTTCTGTCGAACAAACACTTATTGGAGAAAAAATTAATAAATTAAAAGTTGTAAAACCTTTTACTTACTTTATTATCCACCGAATAATAGGGCATTTTTGTCGGACAGTATTCAATAAATCGTTTGTTTTGATAAAATATTAAATTCAAATTTTCCTTAAAGTGAAACATCGATGCGATTACATATCCCTCGCCTTCAGATGATTCTAAAAATTTGTGATCTCCCAAAAAGCGATGGAGTATTAGAACAGATCCATTTTGACTCCTCTGGAAGCGAATCGATTGATATTCTCTTTTAAAGAGACCTGAATTTGGTGGCGACTCCTTCTGACTGACAAATACTTCAATTGGATCTTTCATTGGATTAGTCTCATGTATTAATGTAATGACAGAAAGAGATGGTTGAAATCCTTTAACAAATGGATTTTCAGCTCTTCCCCAAACTTTGTTATCAATTTTGCTAAAATCCAAGGGATCGCCTGAAGTTGTTCTCATATCTTTCCATTCGATACTTAAATTATTTTTCTATTTAAATGGAAATCAAAATTATTTTTAAATTTTAAATCAAATCATTTGTCGAACTCTAATGAATCCGTAAATAAAAGAAACTTTAGTTCTCTTTATATTGAAGACCAATGAGTAGTGATTTCCGAATAAATCACTGAATGAACTCTCAGTTGAATTGAATTTAATGTTATTTAAATCTGAGGTATTGATAAACCAATACTCATTTCCAATAATAAAAACCAAACGGGTATCATAATATCCCTTTGGAGTCAAACCGAATCTGTACCGAAAACTATAATCAATCTTAAGGTCGTTGTCTCTGAAGGCCTCACAAAAGTCTTTTGATTTGCAATTTGTGGCAAATAAGCAGAGAATCACTAAAATTA
>JAQIXD010001663.1:0-13664 GCA_034699985.1 Minunthozetes semirufus
TTGGCAAATCAACTAGGTTCCCTGTCCATTATCATCTATTGAAATTTTATCAATCTTTCCAAAAGATTCTCAATTGTAAGAATTTGTTCGCAACAGAAAAGTTGTTTACTTTTAATTAATAAAAATTTAAGAATTTAAGAATAAATGACTCTTTTTTGACACTCAATGTCGAAAACAAATGTTATTATTCACTAAAAAGATATTTTTATTTATTTATCTGATTAAACATTAAACTTAAGAATGATTCCAAAAATATGTCATTTCATTAAATTTGAAATAAAGTTTGAGAGGAAACAGTTGTCGCTAAAAAATGATTCATTATATGAACAAAAACTATATTAAAAGTTAATTGAATTAAGAATTTATGGCAAAAAGATTATTAAAAATTATTAGTTATGCAAAGAATCCGAAACATTTATATTCTGGAATAAATTGTGAGAATATTCCAAATACTGGAACCTTTTGATCAATGGATATGTTTTTAGAGGGATATTTGCAGAAGAATTCAGAGGAAGTGCTCGTCGACAGAGTATTTGTTGTTGAGGCCAATACTGGTTTGACCTGTTTTTTCAGTTCTTCATACACTTGTATGGTTTGATGGCATATGCGCTGAAAAGGGCTTCCGTTGGGGAGAGTATTCCTCGTATGACAGGACTCAAAGAATATATCAGCGATTATATCATGCGATGACTTCAATGGCAATATTTTTCGATTACAACAAACCGTTCCAAAGCTTTAGTTTTTGGCGAATGTCTGGTCTGTCGTCGACTACGCATTTGCTGCAACTTTAATGAGTTGTTTATGTTATGTTAGGACTGTTTTAGGGTGTGCTTCGTTAGCAACACTTGTACTTCTCATACAATAACTTACTATAATTTTTATATGAATTTGGGTTTAAATTGATGTGAATTTCAAAAGAATTTTAGAGGACTTCGAGTTTTACTGACAGTAAACGCAAAGCATTTATTTGTGTTAACATTGAAAGTGAAGGCGTGAGAGTCAAGAGAGGGAAAGGCATAGCATCCACTCAGTCATATCTGGGCTTATCCTTCGAAAACTTCGATTGCATTTTGTTTTTATGGTTTGAAGAATTATTTTGGAAACATTTGAGCAAACATTTGTCACAACAAAAACTCTCTTATCTTTTGAGTAAGTTTTTAGAAATTCAAATAAGAAATCGTTTCTAATATTAATATTAATAATTGTTTTATTGTTTTTCTAATTATTAGTTAACTAATTGTGAGTAAAACAAGTGAAGAGAAATGCCTCAAAGCAAACATCTTAATTACTATGGATTTCTGGGACTCTTTGTTGCCGTGAGTTTTCACTTTCCATTACTTTTATTAATTTGATTTCAAATTCAATTTATTTGAAAATATCACTGAAGAGGAAATTCATAGAAAATATGTTAATTAATAAATCATATGAATTAATTATAAGAATATTAAGAATACAGAAGTAATTGAGTAAAAATAGAATCAATTAATTGAATTATTTTTCTCTGATATAACAAATAAGAAGAATAGATAAATAGATTATATAAATGAATGAATTGCTTATAAATTATAATAACTTCTTTATTAATGTTCTATGAATTACCATATTTTGCTAATTTTATTGATTGAAAGCATTCAAACGTCGATTAATATCTTTGAATCCTTTAACTAAAAGCCATAAAAGTGTGAAATTCATTGAAATAAGAATATTGTTATGAATTTTGAATGTCTGCCATGAATTACAGGTTTATATTTTTGGCAAAATCTGCACATTCTTTCAGAAATTAGTGTAAATAAATGAACAGATTATTGTTATAAAAGTTCTCTGCACTCATTTGATTGCGAGAAACGCTTTCAAGAGGTTAGGAATTTGTTGGATCATTAGCTATAGTGGTACTGACACTCATACATTTATACAAAGAGTACAGGTTTGAAAAAAGATAACTTTTGATAAGATATAGGATTTTAATCAAATCAAAGATGCCTTGAATTTTACGAATCAATAGAAAAGATAATATTATTGTTTTCAATGAAACACAGATTTGCATATAATTAACAAATAGTTTGTATTCAAAAGAGGAATCTTATTGTGTTTGTGTTTATGAATATATTTTCCTAATATTTCCCATATATTCAGTCATTAAAAAGTATTAAAAAATAAATTTAATGTTTGACTAAAAAAACTAATGTTTTTCATGTTTTGATGATATGTTTGTAATTCTATTCAATTGATAAAAGTTGTGATAATTGAACTAAAATTATGATATGTTTGACAAATAGTTGGCATCCGTGGCATCGTTTTTCATTTTGAAAAACAAGGACTGTTCCATATTAACGGGTGAAGAGTACCCAAAACTGGAGATAATTCAGATAACGGGAACCATAACGGGAGTGGTCTTATTCCTGCTGAGCTTTTTCAATATCGCAGGCATTTTATATGACATCAAAATCTTATTCTTCGCAGCGATCGGTAATATATTTGGATTTTAATTAACAGTTAATTAAAGTTTAAATGAAATGCGATTTCAGTTGCGATACTCATAATCGCGGGAATCATGTTTTGGGGCGCATTCATAGCCTTCTCCGAGCCCTGTGTGGGAACCATATTCGGAATCAATACATCGGTGTTTGACAAGAATGCATTTAAGGCAGAAGATGGGCACAACATAGCAGTGCTAGTGTTGGACGTATTGGCCGGAATGATGCTCACATCCATTGGATTCACTTTCGGAAAACGTCTTTAAAGATCTCATTTTTGTCTAATATTTGTCTGATTTACTCTTTTTTCATATAAACCTTATATACAATGTTTGTGACGCATATTATTTAAAGCTTTAAAATCTATTTGATTTGATTTAACAGAATATACTCTAATATAACCGTAATTGTGATGTATATTAAAGGCCACAGTTTTAACGTCCATTGGATGAAGTGCCGCACAACTAATCTATTTTGGTATCAAATGCTTAAATTAGCGTTTTTTAGCTTATAGTGAGTCACAACTGACTCAACACTAGTGAACAGAATAATTCAGAAGCCTTTATATCTGACTATCGATCGATTTCTTGCGTTTTCCGTTGAAATAAGATAATAATAATAATAATTTATTTGGAATATATTTGGACAGACTTTTCTCGTTATGTCTCACTATTCAAATAACTGTCGACTTATTATTGTTTATTAATAAATAGATAAGAAATTGACTTTCATTTCCATTTTCATTGAGTCGTTTAAATACTTTTAATATTTATATTGAATTAAATATTATCGAAAAAACCATTATTTTTAATGATATGTTATTTTACACATTATTTTACACATCCGTCGAAACAAACGAATGATTTGTTTGATTCAAAGTAAAAATCATTTCAACAAAACTTTTAACATTTACTTTAAATGTAATAAAAGTATATTATATTAGAAACACTTTTTTGTTTTGATTGCAGTAAATCTGTATTCGTTTCGCAAACTTTTGTGACTTTAAATGTAATAAAGATTTTAATTATTACTAACTTTTGAGCCAAAAATGAACGCAAAAGTAATTATTTATTCATTTGTTTAATTCGTTTCCAAATATAGCGAAAATGCTTTTCTCTTAATTAATATTTGAATAAATATTTGAATTATACCTAAAAAGAGCTCTAATTGTGGGCAGAGTTTCAAAGACATAAAGATTTCGACGAATTTCAAAACTAATCTTAAAAATCGATTGAAAAACATTTTTTCATTCTTTTGTGTCTTTTAAATGTCAAAGAACTCAATGAAGAGATTCGATCGATATTTTCAATTATAATTAAAATCAAAGATAATATCTTCTCTATTGAGGACTAAATTAGACAAAAGATAACATAGAAGTGCATCCCTTTTCACTTAATACACAAAATGACATAAAATACCTATTTTTGGGAAAATGTTAACAAAAGGTTAAGTTTATTGAATGAATGGATGGCGTGATTACAATCATATCAATTGATATCTTGACATTTGAATGAATGTCACTCCATTTCTCTAACAAGACTCTGATCCCGAAATCGGAAGTTTAAATATAGGATGTGCTCAGTATTGGACCGACAACTAATTGTATGCCATTATAACAGTTTAAATATGGGTCACAAAGAGGTCACAAAAAGGTTTGATTAAAATTGAATTTGAGTTTAAAACTGAAATTCGTTTGAAAACTGAAAAAATTTGTAAATATTTTTATTAATCGAATAATTAATGCATTTTTTCTGCGAATAAAAACAGAAATTAAATAAAAATCGAAACCAAATGTTTGTCAACAAAATCCAAAACAACAAAAACAAAAACTTGATTAATGGTTGAATCAAATTATGGTTATATGGAATGCCTTAACCTTTTCTTTCCATTAAATCAAATGTTTGAGGAAATGACACAAAATAAGGGAAAACTGACTTAAATTTAGTTTGAAATTCGAAGCCATTCTTATAAGAGACGGATATCCAAAAATAATAAAATATTTTTGTCATTTATTTCACATTTTTGTCAATAAATAAATAAAATGTATTTAAAATTAAATTCAATTTCAGATAAAATGATTGGTATTTGAATCGAGATATCAATGAAAAGATTCGCTTATTTTTAGAAACAATGTTTAAAGAGATTACAAATGTTTGAATCGTTTGAAGAATTTGTTTAATGATTGAAAACATGGCTCTAATAGAGTATAATAGAGTCTAAGGAAGCGATTGCGAGGAAAATGAAAAATCAATAAATGGTTTGAAATGATTTGAAAGCATTTATTCGTGACTTTAGTTAACATTTAATTCAAAGTTTATATAAAATTCTAATAATTTACGAATATTTGGAATATTTTTTAGAAATAATAATAAAATACTAAAAAATAATCACAAATTAATTAAAGGATACCTTTGAATGTCATATCGAATGGTCAGCATAACAGCCATTAGGTTAGGGAATACCCAGTGATGGAGTGCTTCCAAACGGATGCAAAGATGGCATCCAATTAACGGAATCAGTCACTGACATCACTGGCAGTACTTCTATGTGATTGAGGACCAGTACTAGTGCTGGGACTGCTCTTGAACTGTGACTGACATATAGGACAGGGACCGCCCAAATGAAGATCTAATTGTAGGGTAGAGTTGTGTTTAATTCCGTAATCACTTAAAGTACGCAAATCAGCCAAATCGCGGCCCTCCATAAGGAGTCGCTGATCACACGGACTGATGCCCTCCTGTTCGTGGATCTTAACTTTGACTATTTCTATGGTTTCGCTCGGATCCACCTGTACTTCAATAGTCTTATTGGACAACGTCTTAACAAATATTTTCATTCCGTCCCTAAGCCTTAGGACGAGATGTCTTAGAGATTCTTTATGTATATTATAATAACTCAAAGACTTTTGATCTTC
Source organism: Minunthozetes semirufus (assembly GCA_034699985.1). Classification (NCBI taxonomy): domain Eukaryota; kingdom Metazoa; phylum Arthropoda; class Arachnida; order Sarcoptiformes; family Punctoribatidae; genus Minunthozetes; species Minunthozetes semirufus. The sequence continues at coordinate 5,389 of JAQIXD010001663.1, forward strand.
AAGTTGTAGTCCCGCGAAGAACAACAACTGTTGGTCGATAGGAATCGCTTCGATGGTATTGATCTTAGCCTTAACCGTCTCTATTGTGTCGATTGTCAGCACTTCTACTGTGATAACAGTGCCGTAAAAAGTGATGTTAAGACTCTTATGTTCACTGGTCTGAGAGGCAGCACAAGCTGTCGACAGAGAAGATGAACAGTGAGGATGTGGTGAATGAGGAAATGCATGCAAATGATGGAAATGTTGGTGCGATTGGGAGTCACACATCTCTTTGTTACGCTTAGTTGGTATGTCTTTCCAACTGTTACCCGACGGCCGCTTACGACCGATGCCGTGTCCTTTAGAGACATAGCAGTCGTCGTCATCGTCTTCGTTGGCCTCATATTGTTTTTGGATTTGTTCTAATGTGTGTTGAATTCGATTTATCTGATCATTCAATTGATTGAATTGTCTTTCGTGTTCACTAATGCTCTCCTCCTGAAGACGTTTACTATTTTTCAGTTCATTGATCTGTTCTTCGTGTATGCGTTTGAAGTTCTTCAACTCATTGATCTGTTTTTGTTGATTATTAACTAATTCTCTTAAATCAGACAAACAGTTGTGTTCTTCCACTTGATTTCTAAGCAAAATAAGTCCGCACCCCTTCTCACAGATTATCGGTTTGTACGGATTGAAATCGCATTCATTGCAATGGGTTTGAAGTAATTCCAGTTTTATCACTGAATTGCATCCAAAGGAAGCTATAAATACAGTTAATTACCGTTATTTTCCATTATTTAATTCAAAGCTTCTTAAGACTGAACTCAATGTCTAACAAACCATTGAATTCAGTGAAAAAAAAATCAATAAAAATGAGTTAATCGAAGACAAACTCAATGATTGACAAAATCTAATTTCATGAAAATCCAGTGTCTGTGAGACCAAAGCTATCAAATATAGATTATATAATATAGCAGTTTATCTATTATATCGCGTATTTCAGTCTATTTTTGCGCATTTTATTACATTTTATGCCTGATTTGTGCCAAAAACAATGATAAGACAATAATGAATGCATTCTATCTTTTAGCACAACTCATGACTCTATATATTAATTAAATCTCATAATTCAAGAAACGAATCAATTAACTGAAAATCAAAAATATTTTTATTAACAGACAAACAGTTTTTCGCTCAACCTTTTGATTGATTTCACAGAAATGCGAATCAATTTTTGAGATAACTTTATGACTGTCTTTCAGATTAAATAATTCCGTCATTCGTTTGGAAATTTTTTTTTTCAAAATGTTTTCATAACTTTTCGCTAAAATTCGTTGTAATTCAAGAGAAAGAAAAACAAATTAACGACAAATTCGTTTCAATTTTCAATTTTAAGCCTCAAATGCATTAAAAGAGGAAAATATAGAAAATATATTTAGAAAGTAAACCAAACATTGAATTAAAATCGTTTGAAATTTAGGACAAAAGCCTTTTAGCTATAATTTATCGCAATATAAATGTTTTGCAAATATTTTAATATAAATTCATTGATGCAGTCATTGAAAAATGTGGTCTAAGAGGAAGGGATTGATCTTCAATTGATAATTAAATTATAGCTCCAATTGATTCGATGGGTTGTCATCAAAATTATAGATATTATTTGAAATTAATAGAAAACTTAAATCAAATTCAATATATAGGGGTATTGTCTCTCAATATATCTATAAATAAAGAGCTAACGACTCCTTTAACAGTGGGGGCCATCAAAAGGGCGTATAATTGAAAAAGGATTTCTGGTTTGCAATCGATATGCCTTCAGATAGGCTTCAATTGATTAGAAAACCAGAGACTAGTCTTTCAGCAAAAATGCAAATAATGGCACAAATGGTTGTAATCATGAAAAACATCAAATACTGAACTCATTATTATTATCATTACTTTTCATTGAATTTGATTTTAATATTATTTTTTTGAATTAAAAACAAAACAAAAAAATATTTATAAATAAATATAAAAATCAAATAAAAGATAAGAAATTCATACCGTATTCGCATTTGATGTCCAATTTGGCCAAAAAGTTGCGTAAAACTCGTGGCGCGGGTTTGAGATCAGTTGAATTGAGGAGCTGTCGATCGACGGGACAGTTGTTCTGCCGCTGAAGCCATTCATTGATACAGTCGTTGCAAAAGGTATGCTCACAATCAGGAGCCTGAACCGCGTCCTCCAACACTGAACAACAGATCTAATGCGAAGATAATTGAGATAATGGTTTAGAGGACTCGAAGCGAGTGATGACCTCATGAGAGACTTACCGGACATTTGAGTTCATCGTCGACTTCATTCTCAAAACGAGTTAAATCGTAACCCATTTTAGATGATTTAAATACCAATTAAATAACAACAACTGATCAGATAATCGAAGGAACAATACTTTATTAATTGGTATGAAATTCAAACACAAATGAGTGGTTAAAACTCAGGATAATTGAGAAAATCAGAGAAAATCATTAAAATTGAATTAAATCCCAATTTTTGCTCTCTTTTCACATTTGAGTCGAGTTTTGAATATTTTTCAGTTAAAACACTGTTTATTAGACAACAAATTATATGATGAATAGTGTCCACAAGTGTCGGGAAGTGTTAAAATTGGTGAATATTTGCCACAAATTGACTCATAATTAATAAATTGTTGAGAATTGTTGTGACAAACGATTTAAAGACTAATACTTTGTATTGATTTCCTGCAGACAACAGAAAATACAATAAAATTGGGCTCAACTTAAACAACGTTACTATTTGTGGGGGAAGAGTTTGAATGAACTCTAACGTAGGAAAGTAGAGGTATAGTAAAGCTTTATTCAGCTCTGTTCACAGGCTGTGCTCAATAGACAAAGAACCAGATGTTAAAACTGGAAGTCTGTCGTATATTAAGACTAATGAAAATGTACTGTAGAGTAGAGTACTGTAGTTTTCGTAATATTTGAAGCACAAGCATAGTCAGGGTATGTGATAACTGGTGGGACCGGTTCTTACGTAATGTAACTCTTTTCTAATGAAATTCAACTCAGAATTCATTCAATTAAAAAGATTTGCAAAAAAAGGGAAATCATTGTTCAATATATGTCCTGAATTGCAATCGATTAGACCCCAAACCGGTCTTAACTGAGCGCTGAAACCAAGATTATAGAGAAATAAGCGATAAAATTATATAATTAGACAATAGTGTAACCAATGGTATTACATAATGCATATAATGCCTGTGCAAACACAATCAAATCTCATTGTGAGACCTAAAACCAAGTACTGATAAAAATCAAAATTTCTTTTGAAAAATACCACAAAATTATTGCAAACAATTGACTGAAGTTCTAAAAAGTTTTAAACAAATGCTATTCATCTGAATGTATAAAATGGGTTAATAATGGATTAATGAGCGCATACTTTGCTCCCAATGTTTTTAACATTTAATTAGTGGTCAGTCATCAGTCTCTTCTCGAACTCTTAAAAATTTACATTCTTGTGTTGAGCGCCTGTCCATAGTCTCTCTGACGACTAAGAAATTGACAATAAATGTGTAACTCTTTCCCTCCTTCTGTCTGTCTATACGTTTGTAACCACATAATTGATAAGAAAAAATGTGTCGGTTCTGTTCCGATGCGTTCTTTGATAAGATTTTTGTAATTCATTTCTAAAGAGATAGCATTTGAAGGGTTGAAAGAACTCAATTGAATGAATCAATTGATATATTTTGTCATATTATTTGACTATTATTGTGTTGCTCTCACTGTAAACCCTTTTTGTAAACCAAACAAACATTTAATTTATAAAACAATAACTCAATTGAAAGCAATTAAGATATAATTTGGGGTTAATTTAAACTAATAATAAGAGTCAGAGAATATAACTTATAATCATTTAATGATTTAACGATAAGATTAAGAAAATAAAACATTGAAATAAGTGAACCAATATTTTAGAGATATTTTCATTGATTTATAAATTTATTTAAATTTTTTTCATTAAAATTAATTATAAATTATTTAACGAATCGGTGGAGAAGAGAAAGCAGAGAGGGATGCGGCCGAAGACAAACTTGAATATGCGGTATCCGACCCATAATCGCCTGTTTCGGGCTCTGCATTATTCTTCAACTCTTGCAAAGTTTGTAGAAAACGAGTGGATTCGTCCCCTTTTGGAGTCGATAATTGCTGTCAAAACACAAATTGAATTAAAAATAAAATTCTGAGTAATAGTAAGACATACCTCTCCCACGTCGTAAACCCATATCTTTCCGATATCATCGCCGACAACCACCTGATTGCCCGAATGGTTCCATACAATACGATTAAGAGCAGGATTTCCCTCTACAGTAGTGGTAGCGGTGGGCAGTTCGGTGTCATTATTTAAATTCCATAAATCTATTCTTCCCATTCCATCAACACTAGCAAAGAGTGCCGGATGTGTTGGAGACCACCGAACATCATATAAATAATCGCAATTGTCTTCAAACGAATACAACGGTTTACTCTCTTTGGATGACCAAAGCTTTAGAGTCCAATCGAAAGAAGAGGTGAGGAATAAGTGAGAAATGTCTATTTGAGTGTGAGCTGAATGACAGTCAACACTAGTGACCGGCCCCTGATGTCCCTCAAAGACATCAAGAATGCCTGCTTTGGTTCCGTGACGACAAGCAGTATAAACAGATCCCTCTTCACTACCGATTATAAAGTTGTTGTAATCACCCAAAGGGAAGGACATGGAAGAGACGGCAACCGGACGCGACTGCTTCTGTTGACTCAATTCCATTGTGTCCTGAGGTTGGGATAACATATCCAAACTCCAGGAACATAGCTTTCCATCAGTGGATACACTGATAACGTTATGCGAATTAGGAGTTCCCACTACTTGTATGCAATAGACCGGATGGGTGTGCGCTGACGCTGATAACGGACTTCTCTGTACAGGTGTTCTCTTATTGGATCTGTTGTCCCACAAAACTATTTGTCCCGAATAAGTGCCGCCGAGTATAAGGTTTGGATGAAATTTAGCGAAACAGGTGGACATCACCGGTGACTGACAGTGGAATATATACTCCGGACTCGATTTCTTAAATTTCATATTCCAAACGAGACAAACCCCGTCCGGTTCATTAGGGTTGTCCTCATTGTTATTATATGAGGCGACCAAAAGCTCAGGATATTGAGTCGACCAATCAAATGATGTAATTGTTCTGTTTCTACACCAGCGCTCGTCATAAAAGCATCGGTTGAATGACAATCGATTCCCACTTTTGTCCTCACTTTAAGAAAAGAGATTCAATATATGAGAAAGAATGTGATATCTCAAGAGCTATACCTCTCCCGCTCTTCTCGAGCGCCGGAATAATCAATAAATATGTCATTCGGTTCGTTATAATAAAGGGCTCTTTCTGTGATCCTAACGGCGCGATCGATAAACTTTTTAAACTCTTCGCTCGTAATAATGTTTCGCTTCTCTTCTTCGCTGAACTCTTTCTTAATGGGTTTCTTAATCTCTTCTTTGACCACTTCCTGTTGTGTCTGTGCTGGAGGAACCATTCCTACGTGCGGTAGATTTGTTTGATTCTTTGTGTGATATGACTGCGGAGGAGTTCCAAAAAAGGATCCCTCGCCGTCCTCTTCACCGGGAATGTCATCATAAGTGAGGACTGAAAAGGAAGAGTTATTTTGAAGATTTGTTTGAAACAAATGTCTTATTTTGAAAACAACAACAAAACGCTTCCTTCCATTGAATATAACTTAAGATTAGTTCCCATTTAATACTAAAGACTAATAATTTGGAACAAAAGGAGCAAAGAGTGGAAAACATGCTTTTAGTCCAACAAAAGAACCGAATGAGAGAGTGATTGAATCTGACATACCTTGGAACTCGTCATCCCATTCTAAGACATGAAAATTATCTTTTTTTAATCACGAAAATTGATTCGAACGAAGAAAAAGAAAATATTGTAAAAAGTATGGGACTATTGGAACAACATTTCAGTTAAGACTAAAATTTAGTTTTGAAAAACATTTAATGATTTTCTCTGAAATCAAATGCTTTATATCAAAGGCTTTCATACCTTCGTCCCAATGAATCACTTTTTCGATGTGAAGGTTAGGTTTGAAAAAAGAGTGAAATTAGTGGCCATTCGTTGAAATTAATTCATTTATTTCTAACAATTGACTAATGATTTGTGAATTTAGAGCTTTTGGAAGGGATTGGAAGGAAAGCGATTGGATTGTAATGAGTTATGACATGACTTATAAACAATTCATACGAATATTCTCTCAAAAATTAACGAAACAATACATACCATAATAGTCGAGAGGACCTCCTATTCAATTAAAATCAAAATTCAATTAATATTTTACACAAAATTAGAGAATAAGTAAAAGAATGTCTGAAAGTAAGGAAAGAAAGACAAAAACCTTTTTTTGATTTTTGATTACCAAACGGAGAATCAAACGATCCTTCAATTCAGTCATTACAGGAGTTAATAGGGAAAGGGTTTGCGAGAAATGACACAAATTTAGTCAAAAGAACAGTTAGTTTACGACAATTAAAAATAAAATAAGACAATAATACCTCCCCTTTCGTTTGTGTGTCCGATAGTTTGCGTCTGTTTTTCATACGTAACGCTCTCTTTGGGAGCAATCGATGTCTGTTGTAAACTAACGATTGAAAATGTCTTCTTATCGACTGCTGCAGAGGGAGGGGAAGGTTGTGACCCGTCTCTAACAGTCGACAAACTCGAGTCAGGCGTCGATGAACTCAAAACAGAACTCGAGATCGAGTTTTCTGTCAATTGATTTAATATTTAAAATAAAGACAATTAAAAGTAATTAAAATACCATTTTGTGGATTAATTCCAACTGATATAAGGATATCATCGACTGCTTGTAAGTCTTTGGCAGTTCTCTGACCATCCCTTTCATCGTTTGACTCCTGATTGACTTTTTCTCGTTTTCGTCTCTCTTTTTCTTCTCTCAATTGTTGTAATTTTAATCTCTTTTTCTCCAATTCAGCCCTTCTGTCGGCCATCACTTCATTTAATTATAATTTATTAAAATAATAACAAAATTAAAACAAAATTAGATTTTGTTGTCATTAAGTGTTTTTATTGATATCACAATAAATCACTGAATCTTATGATTGAGTCAACACTTCATCCATATTATACGTCAATTGCTTTTATTTAATTCAAATTAATTTGTTTTACAAATATTTGACCTTTTTATTGATTTTCCAATTTAAACATTCTTACTTTACTTTTAATTTTCATATATGTTTAATTTAATTTACAATTTTTCTATTAATTATAACCATTTATTTGCTCAATAACTAGCTTTAAACGAACTTTTTGCGTAAACCATAAGATGAATCATCTTTGAAAAGCGGTAAAATTAAATTTGAGCCTTGTTTTGACCATTAACCTAAGATAAACTTAGGAAGATCAAAGATAAATTGTTTCACTGATAATAAAATTATCCTTGATTTTAGTCGAGTGGCTAAAACGTGGAATTTTAATCAATTTTAAAGATATTTTAACCGATTCTCACAAATGTTCACCAGTTTTGTCAAAACTGATAGTCGAAGGAAAGGATAAAGTTTATGCCATAAACTTTGGATATTAATTACAAATATCTGTTTTATTTCATCAAAAAATTAATCATTTCTTTCAAATTAATGTAAATATTTTCTAATAATTTATTTTTGGAAAGAAGTGTTATACAAATGAGTAATACATATCCCGTTATCCACAATTTCCAAAGTTTTATTCCATAAATTCTATGATCAAAAAATCCTAGAAAACGATAAAATAATGAATTTATACCACATTTATAGTTATTTGTCTTTATGTTTCACTCTATTTATGAGAGATTATGAATACCAGAGGAGTTAATTGAATCACATCTTACTTCAAAGCAATAAATTAAAAGGGATAAAATTGCAAAGATTATTTAACTTGGTAACTAAACAAAAATCTTCAACTCGCAAGTTGAAAAACAAGTGAATTATCTTGATAAATTAATCTAACTTTTTTATTTGTATAGTGAGTTCGATCTCCGAATAATTAATCAGTTAAACCCCAAAATTGTCGGTATCACCCCACTTGGCCGAATCCCACTTAGCCGAATCCCACTTAACCGAAAAAATATGTACCACTTGGCCGAAAATTTTTCATATCCCAGTTAGCCGAAGCTTTTTATCCCACTTAGCCGAACGAAAATATTTAAGTCCCATTTAACCGAAAATTAACTTTTCTCTTAATAATA
>JAQIXD010001664.1:0-13661 GCA_034699985.1 Minunthozetes semirufus
AATGGGATATTATTAACTTGGTTTTAATACTTTGTCATCTCTGGTAGTTTTAAAATTATTTATTTTTGGCTGATTTTAAAAAATCAATTTTCCAATAATTTGTGAAAACAATAAGAGAAGGAAAACTAAATAATCAAGTTAATTATTGAAAGAAGACGATCGGGAATTGTGAAAATATAGAAAATCAACCCAATGATCTAGATAATTTGATTTACTCTGATTTTAGTCTCCCAGATATCTGTGTTTTCTATTGATGTTGTGTTTGAAAACAACGGGAAAAATGCGTAAAAAATTTAATTTTGAAGATTTGTCCCCAAAATTGAAATTTTATTATTTTTTTTAAGAAAAACACCGAAAGAAAAATATAACTGAAAAATGTGTTCACAAGAGATATGTTGTGATCCTTAAGTACTGTCAATAAAGTGCGCAAACGATAAAACATCTCTATTATGAGACATAAATGGGATCATCAACGGGGGTGTTGTCTAGTAAAGCAAAATAAGAATCCTATCATTTAATTGATAAAAATTCATCAGAAAACTTTGGCTGAAGTAGGTTACAATTTTGATAGGTTCATTTGTTTTTTCCACCAAGATTAGTCACTAAATATTGGCCTGATATATGTTTGCTTGGTTATCCCGAGATTCAAATAGTTAGTTAACTTCTCCATCGCTTTCTATTAGAATATGTGTCAAACGAAGTAAAGCCGGAGTCGGAGTTGGAGACGGCTCTTCATATTAAGTCTGACAAAGGCTTGAAAACAGGTAATCCTTGTTCACTATTTTGAATAAAGCGATGGAAATCCTGTCATTCATTAAACAAAACACTATTCCTCTTAAAAATAAAGTGCTTTGCTTTGAATGTTTTGAATATTTAAGCGAAATTGAAATTACCCCGAATAGAGTCTCATCATGAGATTTTATACTTGTAGAGGTAATACAGCATTTTTGATGTCATCCTGACAAGTATAAAATCTGGATTTTGATTGCAAGTTGAACATGATTAAAATGAAGTTCATATTTGTTCTCTAATCTGAGCTTAATATAGCTTTCATTTAGACTTGAGCTAAACAAGCTTGATCATTTTTAATTCACTTACTTTAGATAAAAGTGTGTTAAACAAACTTGATTATTCTTGTTTGTTCTTAAATTATTACTCCTTTTAAACTAATTGAATAATTGATTGGAGATAATGCAAAATTAGTTTTCCATTAGGGATTAGTTGGACATTATTTGGACATTGTTTGGACAATATTTGGACAGGCATATTTTTATTGTTGTCTCTCATGAATCATGAATTAAAGAAAGGCGAGTCTTTATTTAATCAGGTTTAGTTTGTCAAAAGAGTAAAATCTTATTAAGTTTAGGGCTCGGGCTCGCAATTAATAGATTAATCAAGGCTATTTATTTTACTCAGCCGTGATTGGTATCCATAATAAGTCAAAGTCGCTGTTATTTAGGGACTGAATCAGATGTCTGAGCATATGCTGCGCTCTCCGACAGTCGACGCGTTTTGGTCACCGACTTTCTGATACATGCATTCAGTTAGTGTTGTGTCTGTCGTTCCGTCAAAACACTTGAGTTTTCAGTGAATTTCAAAACAATTTTTCGATATAAAACTGAATCACTTATAAGTTATTGACTTTTTATTATTGTTTATCTTTTTCACTCAATTTAATGGATGTGCAGAACAGCACAACATATGTTTGAAAGTAAGTCTCAATTTCTCTGAGCTGTAAAAAGTTATCTGATGATTGAGTTTCTTAAATTACCCTTAGAATACCAGATAGATTTATATCAATTGAATTTTTTAGATAAACTAACAGAGAGTTTCTGAATGTTTATTTATTTTACCTTGTTTATTGTTTGTTGTTCTTCTCTGAAGGTATTTATACGATATGATTGATTGAAGTTCGTCTGGATTTCAAAGAAATGTTGTTTTTATGACATTTCTAATATTATATAATATACTGACAAATGATTGATCTGAGCTTTTTATGACACTTTATTTTTTGCTACTCATGTTTGTGTCAACTCTTTATTTAACTTGTATTTTATGTTTTTCAATTTGGTCTAATCAAGATTAATTATTTTATAAGATTTGTTTGATTATTACCATATTGATTTTTTACCATGTTCAAGTTTTTCAATTCGTTTACCAAATGAAGCAAAAGAATAGTTTGGATATTATTGTTAATTTAGTAGAAGATTTTGAACATCAAGCTAATTCTCTAGTTTCAAAACTCATTACTTAAGAGGCCTTGAATTATGCTTTAACAAGATACTTTTCAAAGTTGAAATCCAAGCTATAATCGATTTAATACGGGGTTATTTTGTGGTTAACCTATCTTTTGCTGATAAATGAATTTCAATTAAACTATGATTTCATTGTCTGTAAAGACGTTTGAGATTTGATTTGAAATAGAGATCGCATCCAAAGCGAGGTTTGGCTTTCAGTTACAGATCTGTTGTTCCTCTTATTGATCAACCAATAAGTGGTTCAAAAGCTCTTATGAAATATGAGTTCTCTTCTCTTAACCAATATTTGTATTAAACATAATAAGTGAGATTCAGGTCATCGATGGTCACCAGAGATGGTTAGAGAAGTATTTAATTATTAACTTTTTATTAAGAAATTGGGTTTTTCTATAAAAACCAAAATCTATTGAATTTATGCTCGAGTTTAGCTTTCTATTGAAAGAAAGTCTATTATGGCTTCGGTTGTGAAATAAACTCGATAATCTCCCCTGTGATTAGGCAGAGTCGGACGGAGACAGTTCGTATTACTGGCCAAAGCTAATACATTTTCAATTTAAATGAAGGTGCATAAAACCAACCAACTTTTTATTAATTAATTTGAATGTTGATTTTGTGAAAAATAATAAAATAACTCGAATATCATATTTTTGACAATTATTTGGTATATTATAGGAATGCAGAAAATTTATATAACATTTATTCATTTAGTTTGTTCCGTCCCTTTGATGTGTTGACAATTAAAAGATCATTAATGTATTGGAAATATTATATAAATGTTTTGAGTGATTCAAATGAATGAAACAGATCATTTGCTTGGTATTTCAATTAACTTAATTGTTTCTTGGTGTCAGAATGTTAGTCAGAATGAATTTTGATTTATATTGATTTACAATAATTATATTATTCTAAATCAGGTTTCTATTTCAAAATCGATAAGTGAGTGCATTATCAAGAATAAACATTTTTAAATTTTCAATTTCTCTCGAGTCTGAAGGGCTAAACTACAAAGTTGTTCTTATATTTTTGAAACTCTTAATTTATAAGTAAGGTATTAAAGTCAAGCAAATTAATTTCATCAAGATACGTTTTTTAAACTTACACAACATTATTATAGAATGTATTCATACTTAAGCCCTAGGCTTGACCTTCCAGAAAATAACCTGAGAAGAGAGACAGAATTCAAACTTGATAAATGTTTTATCTGAAGATACTTTTTCACATCTGAGAAATTCAATCCATAATAAATTGATTTCATCTATTTGTTCGATTAAAGCCTAATAAAAGCGGATAATACTGGAGCTCAGGTTAAATCCGAAACAAAATCATTGAAGAAGAATAAGTAATTGAAGTTTGCATTCAATTCGAGGTTTTTTAAATTCAGTGGAAAATATAACAATTTTTTTGTCCCAAAGTTTAGGTCATTTTTATCGATAAAATCGATTATGGATTACAATAATAATGACAATAATTATATGACAACCACTGAGATTACACTCAACATTAATCCGACAACATTTCCAACGGAACAGTTCGACAATCTATCGATTTGTTTCAATGAAACCTTAAGAGCAGACAATTTATCTTCTCTACCGCTTTGGTAAGTTATCGCCGTTATTAGTATTCTGATCTTGTTTATCATTTTTGGAAATTTATGATAATTGACCATGTTGATTCATCACAATTAACTAATTTTATTCTGTGATCAATACAAAAGTTTTATTTTTCTCGATTTTATAACAAAGCTAGATCATTGTAGATCATTTAAACGTGCTTAATTATTGTTTGTTTAGTGGTGATTGGGAAGACAGAGAGGCTTTTAAACAATATAAACAATATGAACATGGTCTAATTATGTTTTTATATCGAATTAATTAGATTTAGTCTATAATCGAGAGTTCATTCTTCTGTATAATTGGTTTAACATTAATGTCACAAAAATATAAACTTTTGTTCAAAATAATGAATGTTTTGTTTTCTATTATTTTCCAAATGAATAATAATCAGAACCAAAAGGACTCGGTTTGTATGATATCTAAACAAAGGGTTTTCAGATCAGAATAATGTGTTTTTCAACTTTTAATTTCAAGAGTTAATGGGTTTGACATTTAATTCTGTTCGCAGTCTGAGCTATGGAGGGATTGGTGGAAATTTGAGCATGATAAAGGTCTAGCATGCTCAAATATTCATTGCGATTACAAAGTAGAATAAGTATTTATTATTGTTATCAAGATTATTCTTAGAATCGCTATTCAATTAAAGCTTATAACATGAGTCGACCCTAAGCTAAGTATCTTATTCTTTAAGAAATACCAAAGATTTGATTCGATGAAAGAGTAATCAGATCTCTGATCTCGAATCAAATTCGTTCGCATTCTTGGTTCGGAGAAATTCTTTTTTCGTTATCAATATCATTACCAGGCAGAGTCAGGCACAAGCAAAGCACAGACAAAAATACCTGGAATTCTCTATTTGGAAGCTATCCGAGTGAACTTTCAACAGATTGTATTTCTGTTGGAAATTAATTTGATTAAATTTAATTGGATATTCTTGCGAAATCAGCTGGATTATTTGAGAATAAATTTGAATAATCTTGGTAAACAATTAACGAATCTATCAAATTCAATTAGAGAAGGAAAGCATATTTGATTTCAAAGCTGACTCTAACCATAAATGTTATTTCACTCGATATGAAACGAAAGACAAATAATTAATTCTTTTAATAAAATATTAATTGATTTTCTTTTCTTGAGATCAGAAGCATATCAAATGTAACTCAAGAATAACAAGAATTACATGTTTGTCGGCCAACAGTAATAAGTGATCTACAAATAGCAAAAATGAAATCATTAGTCGAGTACATCCTATTTTATAACCGAAATTCTCAGAAAAACTATCGTTCCCTTCAATTTGAAATTCGAAGCATAGGCTCTCTCTCTCTCTCTCTCTCTCTCTCTCTCTCTCTCCCTCTCTCCTCCCTTTCTCTCCCAATCCCTATCTCCTTAAGTAACAAATGGTGTGAAAATCATGATTGGAATGAAAAAGAGTAAAAAACATCTCAATATTGGAATACATTGAATAAAACAGATTTTTATGAACCGAATGTTTTTGACATATTTGAGAGGCGATAGGATTTCCAAATTCAAAGTTTTTTCAGCCCCTTCACAGAACCTTTTGTATGTTGAGAAAAAGACAGATTTCACAATTTTCTGTTATTTGTTCTAAGTTTGTTTTTCTGTTTATCTTGCAATAGTTGAATGGAAATAAAAATCTCAAAACTATTTGTCTATTTTTCTGAAGGTATTCTCTTATGAATTGATTTTATACAAAAAGCTTCTGAAAAATTTTGTGGAAAAAAATCTTTGACTTTTGCTGATGAAAGGACAGCACATAAGAGACGGCTAAAAGTTAATTAACTGAACACAATCGACGACAAAAACATTTTTCTATTCTATTCAATAAACAGTATTTTAATTGTGTTTATATTGTTATCGGTTTTGAGAGTAAAGAATAAATTTACTAATTTTAGGCATTTTCTGAGAATAAGTCAATTTTCTGCTCAAAAGTTGTTAATTCATTTAATAGAGTTTAGTCTCAAATCATTTTTCTGACATTTTTCGCGAATAATTTGTTTAATAACTATTTTTTTCGCAAAGTTTTGCCCAAAAAAGTCTTTTATTCTTTGTTTAAGATTTTCTTTTACTTCCATTGATTTCTTGAAGCCTTTGATTTGATTTTGAAAATAGAGTTAAGTTTGAGTTTCGGAGGAAATTATATTTCTTCTCATTTTTTGATACGAAACTTGATTTTAAAAGAGATGCTATCGATGTATAACAGTCTGTTACTAATACTAATGCAGAGTCAGAAAGTGTCCAAAATTGTCCAGATCAATTCACTTGGAAATAATGCCATTACTGTTATTCATTGCCTCTGGCATTGAATTTGGAGCAGATTTTTATTTAACTTTCAGTTTTATTCATCTTTTTTCGTTGATATCATGTATTCTGATTGCGTGACATTATACCCAACGACAATCAAGAGACTGACATCATGATAGTACCATGCTATTCTGTGCTATTCTGTTAGATTCAGTTAAAGAAGAAAGAAGAAAAGTCAAAAATTCTGTTACATTTGGGTCTAATTTTTGCCAGAATCTAATGTAAATACTGAATAGAAAACACTGTTTGTTTATTAATGAACATGGTGAATATGTTACTAGTATTCTTAAATTATCAATTTATTTTGATTACTCAGTTATTGATCGCTATTATTAATAGGTCTGACATTCAATTCCTGGTGAATGTGACACAAGACGTGCCTTACAAGTATGCGGTCGTTCTCTTTGGTTATATCCTTCCGTTTCTGCTTATAATCACAATAATAGCCAACACTTTGATTGTGATAGTCTTAGCCCAGAGTCATATGCGAACGCCAACCAATTTGGTCCTCTTAGCGATGGCTATCGCAGACTTATTGACACTCATCTTTCCAGCACCATGGTATTTTTACATGTACACATTTGGAAATCACGCAAAAATACTGTACCCTCCCACTGCTTGTTACACCTATCACGTGATGGTTGAGGTGACCCCCGCTTTCTTTCACACGGCATCCATTTGGCTGACACTCCTTTTGGCCGGACAGAGGTGAGTTGAATTATGACTGCTTGTACTTAATTATTCCAGTCTATTGAGTTTTGGAATTGATATTCAAGCAAACCCATGTTAATTAGCTGTCATCAACAGGTTTTCCCAATAGTTTAATCCCCTGTCTGTGCGCTCTGTTTGTTCCTGTGCTTAGAAAAACTCATTTCTGGGAATTTTTAATTAAAACGCTTTTAATTCAAATATTTTTTTATTTCTTTTGAATTTTGAGTCAAATATCCAGATCTTATTTTACTGAAAGAAAATTTCATTAAAAGATCCAGGACTATGATTTATTATTCAAACAGGATTTGCTAATTGTAGAAATCGTATTCCCTTCGAAGCACAGCATTAACTAAGGACAGCCTTATATTAAAATTCAAGATTTTATATTTTTACTGCATTTTGTTTAAAATCAAATTATGTGAGCAAGATCTGAATAAGGTATGTTTTCTTTAGGATAGTTTAATTTGGTTAAACAGCAAAGTATTGCTTAACATAAAAAAAAAGATTACGAAACAAGTTTTTCCATGTAATCCGTGATTTAAACTAGATGATGACGATGTTTAAGCCAGAATATCTGTCAGATTTGATATATGAATATTGTTGGTACCACTAATTTATTGCTTGATATTTATTTTTTATTCCTCTTTAATGGCAAACATTTTCTCGAATAGAATTTATTTGATGACAAATCCATTTGAACTTAATTCAATTATTTAGTAAATTACCATGATAATAGATAATAGTTTCAATTCATAGAAAAATGTTCCACTTTTCGGTTATTTAAAGTGATATTTGACAACGAAAATAAATTAGATAGTTTAATTTATGGTTTTCTCTGATAACCGGGTTTAATGATAACTTTTAGTCACACAATGACCAAGTTTGATCATTTTATGATTTAGAGAAGGTTGAATTGGTGATACATTGGTGAAGTATTTTTCATTTATCTTAATCACAGATTATTTTAAATATTTAATTGAAATTTATAATAATAAAAGATAAAATGATAAATAAAGTAGGTTCTGCCATAATCTTGGTCATTCTTGAGACTTGTATTCTATACATAATAAGAAAAATATTGCAAATGTTATGTGAAATCCTATTATCAACTAATGGATAGAAAAATGATATATCGCTCGGAATATATGTTTGTATTTATAACTAAACGCCACATAAGTTATGATTAATTCTTTCGTCAAATTTGTCGCCAAAAATAAAGACATTTATTTCAATGGAAAGCAGAGGAAGAAAAATAAGTCTCAAATCAGTCCAGAGTTTAAGTGAAGTGCAAAAGCCTTTTACAGTCAACAACAGAAAAGTCTTTATCCTCACTTCCTATGGAAAATGTCAAAGAGTTGTTGTTTTTGAATTTATTGCAAAATTTAGCAACATCAATTATTGCTTTCGGCCAAAGAGAATCAATACTTGTTGTTTTTTTGGGGAATCATGTATTGATTGCAAAATAAGCATGATGAAATTAATTTTGAAAGCCATATAACAGAAGTCATATTATCGGTGAAAATGTTTCGATAATATTCTTGATTTGTTATTCGGCTGTTTATGTGTTTCCACTCTTTTTTCAGATACATTTATGTGTGTCATTTGACGACTGCCAGAACCTGGTGTACTGTCCCCCGAGTGTGCAGAGCAATGATCCTCATATTCATAATGGCGTTCATCCATCAGTCGACCAGATTTGCCGACAGAGACTACACGTCAGTGGATTTCATATGGAATAACTCCCGGCGGACGGGCTGTCAATTTGAGACAGCAAAATGGGTCTGTGCTTTGCTTTTCCCTTTATAGACAGTTTTCAATTTTCACCATTTTATTTGCGAGATTAAAATCTCGGATGAATTGAATTCTCGCGAAAACTCCTGAAAATGTCTTTTATTTCATTATTTTTAGGCAAAAATCTGTCGAAAAAAAAGTCTTTTCCTTAGAAAATGTTATTTGAGTTTTGCATTCATTTAATTAATATTTGAATATTTGAATAATCAGTTTTGGAAATTCAAATTATCCATTGAATTATTTCACTGAACTCATATTCTTGGATAAAATTGATGATCAGATCAGAATATTTTCATTAAAAAACAAAAACGCTTTCTATTAAATGTCACAATAGATTACCAAGATCGTTATCAAGAGATTGTTATAATTAATAAAATAGATTAATATTCGTGTAATTCATCATGCGCAAAATTCACAATAATCTAGTTTGTTATTATTGGAGACCATCACCACCACCCTGGCCATACATATCTTGATATTTGAACCTTAGATTTGAATTTCGTTATTTTGATTGTTCTTCAAATTATTTCTTCTATTTTTATAATAAAAATTCAATTCATATCTCAATTCACATTTGAAGGAAAGTTGTCTCACATTTCATTTGAATGAGAGTCAGCGCTATTTCCTCCGATTCTTATATAAATATTCTGCAAAACTATAAAAACCTCTTAAGAAATATCAATTATATGTTTGATATGTTATTTCCTTTATTCCTATTTTCAATCATTTATTGGATGAAAGCGAAATATAAATCCTCGTTCCTTTTGAAAAATAAATCTTTCAAGAAATTGACACTGTAGCTAGGATATTTCAATTAATTTTCCTTGTTCTTTCATCGATAAATTATTGATAAGATTTGAGAATGATCATTTTATTTTCTACGATAAAATTTTATTACTCCAATCGTTTCTGACTGAAATTAAAATTATCTTTTCTTTGAAACTCTTCATCGCAGGTGAGGGACAACATAGGAGAGGACATGTACTTCATATTTTACTTTGGCTTCCGGATAGTGTTTGTGCATATGGGTCCCTGTGCTCTATTGGTTCAATTAAATGTACTCCTATTCCGAGCACTGAAGAAAGCGCAGAGAAAACGGGAAAAACTATTTAATGAGAACCGAAAGTCCGAATGTATTAAACTCCGGGACTCGAACTCCACCACAATTATGCTAATAGTGATCGTAACTGTCTTTCTTATGCTGGAAATACCGCTGGCAGTGACCACTATCTTACACGTGGCGCAGAGCACACTCAACATCGAGATCGCCGCCTATGACACACTCAACACAACTATCCTCTTCACAAACTTCTTCATTATCCTCTCTTATCCAATCAATTTCGCCATCTATTGTGGAATGTCTAAGCAGTTCCGGCAGACCTTTGCCGACCTCTTCCTTTATAACAACTATACGGCCACAGTGGCCGCGCACAGGGAGTGCTCCTCCCGTTATTCAGCGGTTAATGGGACCCGAAATTCTACAAATGAGACAATTCTGTAAATTATCTGAATTGATCATTTAAAAGCATTTATTTATTGTACCTAGTTATTTATGAATGGCTAGTGTCGAGGTTATTCTGTATATAAAATTATTGTAAACCTATTATTATTGTAAAAATTAAAATCCAATCAATTGTTTAATTGTTTTAATATTTTGATGTTTGGTATAAATATTTTGTATTAATTATGTAATCATTGTATTTGTATTAATAAAAATAATTATTTAACAAGATTGAACATGGTGAATGAATGGTAAAAGTGAACACTTTGCTTACAAACTTCCATGCTACAAATGAAGTTCGTAATCAAAGTGCCCACATTTATCTAGAAATCATACCCGACTCAAATTATTATAATCGTAAACTTTATTTATAATCAGAACATTTAATATTTGAGTGTTAACATGCAATTTTACTTAATTATTTATTTAAATATCTTTTGGTGATTTGTCAATGTGAACAGTCACTCGCCAAGAGCCAATCCACTCATCTTTTACGATAAATCACCAAGATTTTGGGTCTCGAACTCATGCTTTATGTTATCGACCGTCTTGTTATGTTAAACCTCTAGGTCCTAGAGTCAAGGCCATTATTATTATATATCAATAAAGCATGATAACAAATTATAAATTTGAATTATGCAACTGAGATATTTTATTATTCTGCGAATTATCTTTAGTATTTTTATAGCAAGGTCATATTTAAGAGATAATGACCTTAATATTCGCAATATTTTTAACATTTTTTGTAAGAAAGCAATTAGGAAATAGTAGCGGTAGTGGGGTTTGAACCCGGGAGATAAGGGTGAAAGTCGCGTGTCTTAGTGTGGCGCCACGTAGGCCATGACGTCAATAAGCTTAAACCTGCTTATAAACTTGGTTTTTAACTTGTGCGCAGATCATTCTATATAATTCAATGAAGTCAATGTTTCGATTCCAACAATAATAATGATCTGAAGAGGGCGTAAGAAAATACTTGTGAAACTTTTCTTAGTGGTTTTGATGCTGGTCACTCTAAATCTTACTCTTCGTTCCTCACTCTTCTTTGTGAGGATTAGAGTGACCAGATTCAAGTTTTTTATATTTATTTGACAAACTTTTAAGCATTGAAAGTGTTTTGAGCATTTTCAAGAGCATTGCATTTTAGCGATAGACACTTCCTTTTATTAACTTTTACCAGATTATTTCAATGGGATTTTCACATTTTGATCCCATCATAGTTTTAGCGTTAATTCAGTGTTATGTCTCTCACATAAGAGGTGTCACCACTTCTCACGTCATTCAAAATCATGTTTTATTTGTTTGTTTACATCAAATGTTTATTAAAAATGAGTGCATTTTATTCATAAAAATATTTGTTTACATTTAATTGAATTTAATCACAAATCAATTGAAATAACGATTAAATGGATTTGATTTCAATTAATATCAGACATAATGTGAGACAATATTGAAGTGTAAATGAGTTCAACAGTTAAGAGAAGACCTCTGAATGTCATAACTGTTTACAAACAGACGGAATATCTTTACACGAATGGCGTCCGAAGAGTTGTTCCCACTTTCGTCCGTCCCGTCGATAGACGTACTTTCGGTAAGTCTGGGATTGTGTTCACCGAAGTCACCAAAAATCGGTTTGAGGTCGAAGTCGTGGCAAAAATCATGTCTTATATACCTGTGAGGAGTGTTGAGCGCACAGGTAGTCGTCGTATACTCGATGCCATCGAAATGGACTTCAATCTAAAGCCGGTAAAGAAGTTCTTCAATCCTATCAGAAGAAGAATGACTATCAAAGACTGGTATCGAAGGGAAGACTGTTTTAAGTATTTGTTGAGTGCAGGCGTCGGACGGGATGTGAGTCCACGGAATCGGATCTCAAATATCGATAGATTTAATGTTTGTCTTAAAGACCATAACTATTGCAAAAGTGGTGACATAACAGAGGAAAGTGTCGCTCATCTCACGAAAGAACAGTTAATAAGTGAAAGTGTCGGCCACTCAGCCATCGCTTCCAAAGACTAAATGTTTTGTGAATTATAAACGATTGAAAACTGAGTCATAAGTCGTCTCTTTGTTTGTAATAAAACTTTTGTTTTGTTTTTGTTTTTTAATTTATTTTTAGTAAAGAAAATGAATTTCAATAAAATTTTGTTCAAATTTTGCGATAAATTCAAAATATCTTTGATTTTCCTCAATTACTGGATCACATAATTATGGAAATGGAGTATGAGGTGGTTGTGGTGGTCCTCAAACTGTCAAAGAATATGTAAGAATACCAATATTGGGGCGAATTTGTAAGATCTGTTGTCTAAGGCTTTAAAATCAAGATATTCTCAGACTTACTGTTAGACTAACAGTGTTAGTGTTTAATCGAGAACAGAATAAAATGGGATTTCTTGGCGCCTGATTTCTGAGTTTTGAATAATTCAATATCCAATAAATTGTATAATAAAATAAATTGCAAATGAGCCTGGCACATATACAGCACAGCACAGCACATTCACACACTAATGAACCATTTATTTCAGTTGAAAATACAATATTAAAGATAAGTATTGAAATGTCAGACATTATTGAGTCGCTATAAAAGTAAAAATAATGATTTGAAGAATAATCTTGGATTTTATTGGCAAAAAAGTGATGATAAAAAAAAAGCTGAATCCATTCACCAGAAAATAATTAGCGTTATTTGAATTCTGTTCTCTCATTCTGTGCCCAACAAAAGGAGACAATAAAATGAATGAAAAATTTTATTTTTTTCTCATTTCCTCTGAATTTTAATTATTTGTCTCTGAATTCGATGAATAGTAAAACGTTTTTAATTAAATCCTTTGAATGTATGCACTAAATAGACCCTGAATTTAAATATCATGAATATTCTGTTATTCTTCGACAGCTATTCCTGAAAGTTTGTTCAAACAAATTGCAGACTTATTTTTCGCCCAAAATTTAATACCGGATTCACTAGAAGTTTGGTCTATTAGTTAATGATCGATACAATCGATTCCCGATAATAGTGTCAACAGCTCTACAGTTCATAAGACTTGTAGATTTTCGCGCATAAAATACTGTTTTATTTGTTCTTGATAAATAATTGTGAATTTCAATGAATAATGAGCCTTCCAAATCTCACCATGTTCGTTTTTTACGCACTCACACATCCAACAGATTGTATTGTAGGGACAGTTATTTTTTGTGCAGTGAAGACAACTTTTATGATACACTGAATACGTTTTGAATGTCAAACTGGGATATTGTACTTCAATTGTCTGCCGGAGCGCATGTCTCTCACACGACTGTTCACTGGATCTGATCTGAAGATTATTAGACTAACAGTGAATCCGATACTAAAAATCGTCGCCAACTGAAGAAGAGGTATCACAAATTTGAACCTAGAATCATTTTCTAAAACTTCTATAGCTCTTTCTCTCTCTCTCTCTCTCTCTCTCTCTCTCTCTCTCTCTCTCTCTC
>JAQIXD010001665.1:0-13651 GCA_034699985.1 Minunthozetes semirufus
TAATTTTGTTTATTATGTTTAATCAAATATGGTATCTGAGTGATGGACCATAGTGTTGATGGCCATAGTGGTGGTGATTCATCAATTTAAACATAAACCGGCATTCATTTCAAACTAAGCGCTTAAAAGGCGTGTTTGCCGGTAGGGGTTGACTCTCATTGAGAAAAGGCTTCATTTTTTCTGAAAAATTTCAAGAATTGCATAAAATTTGTGTCAAATTGAATGGCATTTTATCAAATATTGAGTCATAGGTTACTCATTGACAGAATTGTTGTCCCTTTAAATTGGTAGATCCCACAAAACTGAGCAATTCATTGATCTGTATTGGAATGGGTTGTTGGGACGTCATCATAAGAGGCCAACATAACTACTGTCATTAAACCTTTACTCATTTGAATATAGGATCTTGCTCGAATATAAACTAACAAATAAGCTGATAATTTCATATTTGACTCAATTACTTATAAATTATGCGAAAAGTATTAAACATGAACAATTTTCTAAAGGGTTGAGCTCATACCCGGACCGGGAAATAGGCGTAAATATGGAACTCTAGTCTATCTTTTGTGTCTATAAGACTGTATTTTTGTAAACACAATGCGTTAATGCATTCAATGTTAAAATCAATGCTTTATTTGAATTAATAATAAATCAAAAATAAAAGCATTAATTAAAACAAAAATACCGGCAATTCATTAGTCATTTGATTAGTTTATTAAATAACCAAATATTTGTTTTCCAATTGCTTTACTCATTTCAAAGTTTTAAATCATTCATTTGATAAAATAGTCGCAAAATATTTTGATTTTTTTAAGCTAGCAAAAAAACCAAGATAAATTAGGAATTTAGCAAGTTAACTGATCAAACACTCGTGATCTGAATCAAGTTTATTATTAATTAATTTTTGGTTAATTAGTAATAATTTGCGGAAAATATAGTAATAATTAAATGATTTCATCATTTTCTCCAAAACACTCCTGATTTGAGTCGGTTTTGGTTTTGAAGATTAACTTCTTTTATTGGCCGACAATTGTTACAATCAACTGATCTATCGATGCGACTGATCTACGAGAAGATGGCCACCGATGACATCACAGAATGCATGTTTACCGTCGGGAGTATAGTCTCGTGTGTCACCTGTTTTGATGTCAATATTGAAGGAGAAGTCATTGCTTTTGATTACACCAAACGTTTGCTCGTCTTAAGTGAGTCTTCATTTCAATTAATTATTGATTTATTAGTCAAACAACTGATTAGGACAAAGTCCAGGAACACTCTCTTCTAAAATATTAATTTTAAGCCATTAAACCATATGATATGTTGAGGAATATATCACTCATTTTAGACCGAATTTATGACATAATTTTAAATAGAAATCTAAAGAGAAAGACATATCATATGGATTACCATTTTTTGTGACTAAACATCTGTTTCATTAGTTTTTCAATAAATTGTTTCTTTAATTATTAATTGATTGACTTATTCTGTGCTCTTATAGAAAGTAATAGTACTGACGGAAAGCAGAATCTAAATGATGTCCACTGTCTTAATCTCGATTATGTTAAAGACGTATCCGTTAAGAGAGAGGTCAAACGGGAGGAAGTGGTTAACGCAGTCTTACCACAAATAAATACATCGAAAGTATGCCTACTTTTCAAATGTCTTTTCCCCTAAACTTATGTTTAATTTATTTCTTGAGGTCGACGAGCGATACCATCGGGCCGTTGAAGAGCGCCGACAATTGTCCGAAGCATTCAATGCTGGCGTTAGTTCCGATGGTTTAAAGTTGTGGATGACTTTGAATAAGAGGTATGTCTTTTGATTTCAAATTGTTTCTGAAGAATTTGATCCAATGTTTCACTTCTTGTCTTACAGTTTACGAGACTTAGGGGTTGTTTGGGAGGACGACAATATCGTTATCGACAAAAGCGTACGAATAGAGCCTCCTTTCAAACCAGAAAATACTGTCGGTCTTAAGAGTAGGGGTTCTCCCGACGGATCTGTCAAACAAATCAGAAAATTGGTTAGAATTTAGTCCGAAATCCAAATTGAAATTCAATTAAAATCTTTGTTTTCGACCCAAAGGTGGATAAGTTTTGGTCTGATCAGAAGACGCCCAACAAAGGCGGTGCCGCCCAACCAACAACCAAGAGTCCCAACAGCGTACAGCCCACAGACAAACCTCCGTTTAATAACAAAGGATAACAAAATAAAAGAGAAACAAATAAAACAAAAAACAAATGAATTTTAATTTTTAAGTCAAAACAGAAATTACAAGAATTGATGCAAAACTGAAAAACAATTTTTGTTTATCTTTTCATTTAATTCTCAAAATTGTTTATATAATTATTTAATTGAATTACGAGTCGATCATTGATTTGTCTGAAAAACAAAATGTTTTTATCGTTTGAATCGAAAGAAATCCAAAATTAATTCCTCTTTTAAAAGGACTGTTGTTTTTAGACTATTATTTAATAATACATTTGAAGACAAAATTGATTTTTATTGTAAAACCGTTTTCTAAAACTACGGGTAAAATTCATATTTCTTGGAGTGAGTGACGAATAACTTCAATCCAGGAACTCATCCACTGATTTGTTTTCTTTTTTGGGGCTAAAACTTGTTTTTATTTCGATATAAATACGATTTTAACTGAAATTTGAATTAATTTTTAACAAATTTTTCGATTAAATGATTAGAAGTTTTGAAAAAAAATTGTTAATTAAATTGATTATGATTCTTATTTTTAAAAATTGGAGTGGGCATAAATTTGGTTCCGCCCGGGATCGAACCGGGGACCTTTTGCGTGTAAAGCAAACGTGATAACCACTACACCACGGAACCTGTGCTTTATAACGTGTTTTATATACTTTATGAATGAACCGAATCTTATATTCAATCCGTAAAATGTTTTACTTATTTTGTGGACAATAGAGGGCTGAATATGTTTTATCAGTTTTAGGCAATACTTTGTATACAATTCATAAATATCGTGTCATTTGAGTTGTTTTTGAAGACATTTTTGTGACAAAATTACATCGAATTGTTTTAATGTAAACAAATCGAGAATTTTATCACTATTTTTGACCACCGATTTGATCCACATTTTGAAGGATAATAATGACTACAACCACTACGGAAACGATGGAGGACTTACTCACTGTTGAGGAAGAGATTCGATGCGTTGAGTCTTCTTCTTCGGTTAGTCCTCAGGTGTTGAGAATGAAACTGAAGCCAAAAGAGAAGACAAACGAATCCGAAGACAATAATAATCAAAAGAAAGTCAAATTCAGTGAAGAGACGGTCGATAACGAAGGATTGAACCGAAAGAAGTCGAAGTGCTGTTGTGTTTATCATAAGCCCCACACCTTTGACCAAAGCTCTGACAGTTCCGACTCCGAAGGAGAGACCGACCACTGCTATGGACACAAATCTTGTAAATCTTAAAACGGATACAAATATTTGATTGCGAAGAAGTCATTGAATTTATATTTGGCTAAAGATTTCGATATTTAAAGAGTTTTTGAGTTTATTTTTATCATCTTTTGAGAGGTCTGTCTCTTAGGCTTTATTCCATTTGTTGTCCATTTGGACCACTTTTAGGACTATTGTCTGCTTCGGTACTATCGGTCATTCAGAAAGACCTTAAATATCATTAATTGTATTATAAATTATATTAATTTCGAAATAAATTTATTAAATTTAATATTTGTTTAAAACCATTGGATGGCTGTTCACTGAACACTCATTGACCACTTCTATTGGGGAAGTCTAAGGTCTGGTATAAGAAATTGTATGTCTACTCACTCAGGGCTCAAAAGTCGTTAATTTTCCGCTAAATAGCATATAAATGATTTGATTGTCTCAAATCACATTCAAATCCCTATTTATTGTTTGTTCCAAAGAATTACTTAAAATGAGTCCACTCTCTGAGACGCCTCTGATTATAAAATAAACTATAAAAACTACAAATTAAGTAAATTAGGGTAAAATCCTTTAAATTCTGTTCAGACACTATAGAACGGGAAGTTAAGGGAACCCATCGACCCCTCGCCATAACCATAACCAAAACCAAGTATCTGTTGAAAAGAGATTCTGAATGAAGTGATTATTGTTTGAAACAAACATTTCGTTCAAAACTTAGATAAACATCAGAAAAGTTTTTGCCTCCGATTTATGAGTTATGTATTCTTCTAAAATAGACACACATTTTGCACACAAAACGGCTTTGAGTTCCCCTTTGGGAGGATATGTATGTCTGTTGTGCACCCCTTTCCCCCTAATTGCAAGAGAAAGTAAGTCAAACGGATTTAATGAATGCCTTTTAATTGCTTTACTGTTTGTGAAGGAAAAACGGTATCACTTTTGCGCTGACTGTTCATTCCAGGAATACTGGTCTCTATCAGGGCTGAGGACTGGTAGTCAGTCAGCCAGTCCTCAGTCAGGCTATTAGTCACTGGTAGACAAAGAGGACATAAATTCCGGGAAAATTACGGCATAAATTCACTCATCTTTTTCTTATGTATTGCCTATAATTCAATGGAAAACCAGTGAAAACATTACTCTTTTTATATATAAGGGAAAGGATTTTCGTTGTCATTCATCCGAAAATATTTATATATTTTTAGTTAAACAATAAATCCAATGGTTTTTACTTAAATTTATGTCAGAATTCTTGAGATTAAATCAATTTATAAATCATTGAAATTCTGTTTTATTTATATTTGATTTGGTTTTTCTTCTCTCAAAATATGACTAATATATGGAAATATAAATAAGTTTTTTATATTTTTATCACTTTTTTCGCTCATATTTTTATTAATTTTGATTTTTATTAGAGAATAATATCTGAAAATGATTTGTGACCTTATTTTCTGTTAATGATATGATTTTTGCTTCACTTTGTTCAGTAATTATCAAGATAATCATGAATTCCTCTATAAATTCTTTGCACATATAAGTGATATTTTGGGACAAAAGTTTAATGTGTGTCTCCTTCGTCTCCTAAGTCTTAAATTCCAGATATGTTTTGATTTCTGTCAGTTTGTCGACAGTTTTGAAGACAAAAATTTAAGGCAAAAAACTGTTCACTCGATTCCAATGTATTTATTGAATATATTTAGAAAAATCAGTGATTTTTGTCGTCATATAAACAAATGTTTGGATCAAAGATTTGAGTCTTAAGACTGAGTGACAGAAAATATAAATAAAATCTAAGAAAATGTGTTTTTTGTTCCCTAAGAATGAATTCTAAATAAATGTTTTGAAAACAAATTTTAATCGATTTCTTCGCTTAATATATGAAAACAAATTAAAATATAGAGAATATTCTGAATATTCTTTGTAAGTGATGCACAACTCTTGCAATGGTAATTGTGTGTTGACAGTTAAACAGTTAAACTAGGTCAAATTGGGTCAATTCCTATTTTATGATTTAGAAACCATAATTCTATTGTGTGATGTAAACAAATCTAAAGGCGGCATCAATCTACTTGATGAAATGCAATTTTTTAAGCCAATTGGATCTTGATCATTACGAATTTTCATATATGCATTTGGCTCAGTAATAAAATGAAATGAAACATGATAATTTTTATGTTTAAAGAAACTCTGTTTCGAAACATTTGATGAAAATCGAGAGGATTTATTGATAATCTAACTAGGACACAATTGATAATTGGGGTATATTGCAGCAATCGTTAAATATTTGCGCTTGATAACTAATTTAATAGATTTTTCCCACATTATGATGCAATCTAATAGGGTACACACCTGTCCATCACCTATCGTGTCCCTGTCTCACGTCTAAACTGAGCAAACAAAACGATTTTGATTAAAAAAAAGTCAAAATAAATTCCATATCAAATATTCGAAGAAATTCTTTTGCCAGAAATCAGTGAAAAGATTTGTCGAAAAAATATTCAATTAAATGGTCTCTGGATTCGACTCCAGACAAGAATTTTATAAAAATTTGTGATAAGTTTTTTAGACTCAGAAAAACACAAAGAATATAAAAATAAAAATAAAAAATGAAAACTAGTTTTGAATGTCAGTTAAAAACTTGGTGTTTGTTGTTGAATGTCGTGACCCAATCCTGAGCTCTCTCTTAGAGACCAAACATAACATAAAAATGCGTTTCCAAGAATACCAGCGCTATATTGAGAGAGCATCTCATCCTCTCATCTCTCAAGAAAAGGAATAATCATTTATTATATGAGTCTTCAATTTGAGAACAGAATATAGGCTAAGGTTAAGGGTTTTCTCTCTTTTTTGCTCTGGGATTAACAATAAATGAATTGCAGCGCAAACTCTTCCACATCCCTCTCATACCGTATTACACATACATATCCCTCTCTCAATGAAAACATATGGCAGAGAGTATGCTCTCCTGTGTCTCTCACAACCTTTTCAGTGACTCTCTCTCTCTCTCTCTCTCTCTCGCATTGAAAGAGTGCTGAATCAATAAAAGCATTAGAGCTGGTGTATCCCTCCCTTCACTCTCTTCACTCTCCGGGCACTCCATTGAAAGCTATGAAGCACTGGTGACCCATATTTCTGGTGTTAAGCGACTCACAAAACTAAAACGAGTGTCGCTTAGAACCGGTTTCGCTGAGCACTGGTATGACTGGTTTTGTTATGGAGTACTGTTGTTGTTATGAATCTATGTTTGTGTGACGGAATGAGATACGCCCTTTTGGCCATGATTTCACATCCATCACATAGTTTTACAGTTTATACCCCCTAATGTATCTAGCTGGTTCTCTCATTACTTCAAATTTATCATGGTAATTCCCACTGAAAACATAAAATTCAATAGTGAATCCAAATTAATGTTTGTTCAAGAGCTTAAGATTTTGATCAATTGAGTTGACTTTGAATTAATTTAGTTTAGAATATAATAATAGTATCATAATAATAATAATAATATCAATTATCAGCTCAATATCTCTCAATTAAATTGAAAGATCAAAATATTCTGAAGAATTTGCAATATTTGTTACCAAATAAACGAAATTCTCATAAATGAATTGTTCGTCAATTAATTTTACATATTGATTATGGAAGAAAAAGTTGGTAACTTATTTTACGAGTTACAAGAATTCAAAATGAAACAAGATCGCTCTTAAGAATAACTAAGAGATATAAAGAGATTGAATTTATCAAGCTATAGTTTTTGGGAAAATTGCATTACTCCAAAGTTGGAGTGAAAATAAAGTAGCAATTACAATTTGGTCACAATTAGAACTTGGTATTCGAGGAAAAACTAGGGTAACCTGTATAATGTGTATAATATGTGAATGATGGCTGATGCGCATGAGCATGGCCAATTTGCAATTCTTTAGTTGAGAATAGGAATGGTGTTTCTCTGTTAATGTTGTTGCCTGTCGTGTTATGCTGTGCTCTCTTACTGGTGCTCTTTATCTATCGGTTGAAAGTGAGTGTTAGTACAGGAAAGTGAGGAAAAGTCGTCGAAAGTGAGGAAAATGTGCGATAAATGACTTAAATGTTAGAAATGTTACACAAAAAACATTACATTTTATTTCTTAACTTAAAAATTGTTTTGAACTCTAATTTCAAATGAAATACATTTGAGACAAATAATGAAGAAATCAAATGAAGAATAACTTCACTCAAGATATTGAAGACATTTTGTTAAACAATTGTTGTTTATATGAAGATTTAGTTCCAAAGAGTAGTGAAGAAGACATTTGAATAAATACGAACTCAACTCAAAACTGAAGAGAAAATGATTACAAAAACTCATATAAATATTGAGATAATTATTGGAATAAAAGACCCATATTTTACTTGATTTTGTGGTCACCAAACAAACAGTTCCAACAGTTCTTCAGCCACTTTAGTGGCCAATCATATTGACCTCCAAATTGACTGATAATCAAAACTAATCTTCTGGTGTTTTACCGTTTATTTAAACAGAGATTTTATGTTTATTTTTCAATTCGAGATCTCCTGAAGACATTTGAAGGACAGATATGTTGACAGTGAGTGTCGAAAGTGGCAAAAGTGAATCCGGTGTTAATGGCAGCCAAGAGTCGGATAATCTAATCAATAGTACAGAAGAGACGGCAACCGCACCGACGGCAGAGCCTCAAGACTTGGCCACTACCGTCGGTGAACATCACCAGCAGAACAATAGTCTTGTAGTGAACAGTATTACCACTAATTGTAACAATAATAGTGACAATAATAACAATCAAATTACGTCTAATGAGAACCATTTGGATCAGACCAGTAGTACCACAGATAATGGGGTTGTCATCAATGATAACAGCCATCAGAACAATGACAATATCGATGACCACCGAATGGATAACAATAATAATGAGACAGTAATTACCGAATGTGACAACACTACTAATAATGGTATGTCCTCTCATGCCTTTCGATATATATTTTGTCATTTGTTTGTTTGGATCACTTTCTCTGAACATTTTTTCTCTGATGGGAGGGGAGGCGTTCCGACCATTTATTGGCTCTTATTTCAGTGTTTTGTAGGGAAAGACATTCAATGTTTTGGTCTTCACTTTGAGGGAAGAGTTGTAAAAATGTGTGAATTATTTATTAAAGAAATTAATTCTAACCTTTAGTTTGACTTTCGTTTAGTTTTTCATTTTTCCCCAATTTTTTGACATTTGTTTAGCTTTTGATGGGTTTGACTCAAATTCAAGTTTTTCGCTCAGAATTACCACATTTTTCTTCTTTGAGTTCATAAGATTTGACCAAAATTTTGAATTTTCTTTGATATCTGGTTTTTAGTCATTCAGTTGTTGTCTCAGTAATTGTTTATCTTTTTTTTTGAGTGAAATTTTTGTGAAATTATTTTTGGATTTCATTTAAATTCAAAATTTTTTAAAATATAAAAAATGTTTTATTAATTTCAGAGTATTTTATATCCATTTATTCGATAAATTAATTGAATTAATTGTTTATCACAAGAATTGATAAGAATTTGGATTAGTTTTCATGTGTTCTCGATGTCATTCCCCATAATACCCAATCGGGTTCCAAATTATTTGGAATTTGATCAATTGGTGATTGAAACAATTGGAACATGCTTATTTTATAGACAATTATTATCTTTTGTAGATTATGTCAGAGACTATATGTACTTTCAGGTGAATATTTGAATGCCATTTTGAAAGGGTCCTCATTATATAATTACATAATCACCCTGATCAATTTGCAATCATTTAAAAGTAGACATATTTTTATTAGTATTAAAATTTTGTATAAAATTGAACATTTAATCTGCAATCTATTGCAATAAACTATTCGAAGCAAGATATTTTATCATGCTGAAGTTTAATTTGGGTTTAATATGGGTAAAGTTATAATTAACTTATTTATTGAGTTAGAAAACGTGGAATAAGTATAATTGGGTGGAATGGGTTGAGTCCGCACTCATTGGGAAATCTAATCTAAAAAGTTTTCTCCATTTAATGATGAGATAAGAAGTTTTTGGGACTTTTCTCTGACTTTTGCTGTTTGTGTTAAACCTCATCGTTAGTGATATAATACATGTTTTGAATGAACGCATAATTTCTGAGAGAAATATATTTGAGTACAAAATTTGTCGCTTTTTGTGGCACAGAATAAATCAGACAAAATCTGATCGAAAGAGCTTTTAATGTGTTTTCTCTCTTCAATGTATTCGTTTGTTTTCCTGATGTATGCAATCATTCGTCTGACAGGATATCACTTTTTATTGCTTTTGATTAATTGAACTCAATTTTCTCTCTCTTCGGATCTGTTTTCTGTTATATTCAGGGATACCCATCCATACGACTCCCCCCTGAAATCACTCTTTATATGCTGTTTAATGACAAGGATTCGTCAAAAATCTATGATTTCAATAGGTTGTGACAGCTTTTAAATTTTGAACCATTTTCAACGATTACCAATATTTGTGAATATCTCGTTCAAACTGAGCTTTAAGATGAACTTATTTGATCCGTTTTATTGAATATATGAAAAATGAGAAAAATTCTGTTCATTTGATCCTTCATTCTGTTCGACCGCTTAGTTATTGATCAACTTATTCATTTCCTGGGTATGAGTCGTATTGAATATCCGACTGTTTATAAATTATTTCATTTGCACCCCCTGTTCATCCCTGTGACTACAGTTGTAGCTCTTATTATGAGTCCATTCCTTTTGTAATAATTTGCTCTTAATTTTAGTCAATAATTGAATTTATTATAACTTTTTTTGTTTTTAATTCAATTATAATTCCAACAGAAGTCTTGATTTGAATTAAAAGCCATTTTTGTCATAAATTTCACTCTATTTTCGACTTTTGCCTCAAAAATACTAAAATATTAATTAAATGAATGAATATTTATTATAAGTCGGACTCAATTTGGCTTCAATTCTAAAAATTTTTAACAATTAGTTCATTCAGTGAAATGTATTTTATTTTATTTTTCCTTAAGATAGGGTTTAAGTCAAAAATTTTTTGTTCGTTTTATTCGGTCCTGAAATTCAAATTCAAATCTTTTTATTCATATATTTTTACTTTTTGTTTGAATTGCAATGATTTTGAAGAATTAAATTTCTTGGAAATTCGTTGCGATATGATTGAGGTCTAGGACATGCTGTGCGCTCAGAATATTCAGAGAAAATCTCTGATTTACTTCATTTCTGTATAATATTTGATCTCATATTTGATTTCATAGTTTTCTAAATCCTTTTGAAGAAAAAGTAATTCAAGACATTTGAGAGAAACGATTGCTTTTTATTCTGTGCGGTAGAAATCCAGGAATTGCCTCTTCTGTTGCAGGCCTTGCACTCTGTAACCGAGAGGAACGACAGCTCAGGGTTCTAAGGGCTTGATTTTGTGGTTAAACCGATTAATTTTGACATTTGTTTTGTTTTGCGTGAAAACCGTTTCTCTAAATCAAAAACTAGTCGTAACTCAAATCAAAGATTATTTTAATATTGTTTTTTGTGACTTAAAAATGTGTTTTAAACCATTTTTGAGCTCAAAATTAGTTAATCGCTAAAGAAATTGTTATAATCTGTGAATATATATTCAGAAAAACTGTTTTACTCTGAGATTAGCATTAATTGCGTAAAATTTTTTATATGGATTTATGTGTAGTTTTTTCAGACAATTATTCCAATGGTTTTCACTTTCGGTGAAAACATTTTTTCGTTCATTCAATTGATTTCAACAAAAGTTGTTGTGTTTGTGTCCCAAAAGCCTAAATTTCAATATAAGGCGAGTCCTCTTTCCAGCAGTCAGTCCTCTATCTACCAGTGCTCTCATATTTATCGCACAGCGCTTCACATTTTAAACAGAGAGACAGATAGATATGTATTTTCTTTTTATAATACAATAGTTTTAATCATATCTATGGGTAGTGTTGGCTAACAATTGATAGCAGAGGATATTATTCATTATTTTTTGGCTCAAAAAATATAATTATTTTTATTATCAGACTTTTAATGACTTATTCTATGCATTGAATTTGTAATAAAAATCGGTAGTATTTCTCGCGCTCTAACACACACACATGATGTGCCCGGCCTTTTGCGGAGCACTTGTACCACATTATACTCTATGACTGCCAGTGCAGGTGTTCTGCTGAGCACTCCATCAAAAATTATGATAAATTATAAATAATAATAACAATATTCGGAGAAAATTAAATAAATAGAGAAAATGATAACAAGTTTTTTGGCTTTTAATGAGAAAATGTTATTGTTTTTAGTCATAGCTTTCAATTGTATTGTCTTTTGATTATTGAAATAATTTGTTCCTTTCGTTAGTGTTTTTATACCTTTTGTCTCATCGTTTTGTTGTACTTTTGTTTTGACTGTATTTTCAAGAGTTTATTGAATTCATTCACTTTTCCTTTAATCGTTTGAAAATTTATTGAATTACAGCCAAACCTCTGGTTTTCAGATAGTTTCTCATCGAACTCTATTAAAGGATATGACTGTTGACTCGTTTTGTATTAATTTGGGTACTTTTGTATGATTTTAGCGAAACTTTTTTGATGTAGTTTTGCATTAAAATGGTTTTGATTCTGAGTTCGGAATAATTTATTCTCAAATAAAAGGCTTTTCTTATGTAAAGCAAACGTTTAGGAAAAGTGTTTGAAAATCGCGAAAAAGTGTTTCATTAAATGTTTGTCAGGGGTTGACATTTGTCTGACCCACATATGATATCTATGGCTAATAGTTGTTCTGAGTGTTTGAATCGCGAATATCCGATAAAAGCCAAGATTGAAATATTTCGATACAAATAACAATTGATGGTAAAAACCATTTATTTTGTTCACATGTCTGTCCTGTCGTTTCTCATGTCTCGGGTGGCGATGCAAGAGAGTGGTGTCTCAGATTGTTGGCTCCTTTTCACTTGTATTTCACATTTTCGTATTATATGTGTCCTCTCCTTCTGACCTACTGTTGAATCAGTTGCCGATCATAAGTGAAAAACTGTTATTCATCTAAAACTTGAATTATTTATTCTTTGATGTATTCTCTGATATATTATTCTTGTGTTCACTCTTTCGACTCAATGTCTGACGAATGGAAAGCCATTCAAAAGGTTATAAAAGAGAAGAGATTTGCAATTCAGGCATAGAATGCGATGGATTTTATCCCAGAGAGCCGGCGCTCCCTTTTAATGACAGTGTCTGATGACATGTTCAAACATTTGATGATAGAGCGAGTGCTCAGCACATAGACTTGTGCTCTTGTGTTGGACATTCATTTTCCTGGCCTTTCATTCCTCGATATATTACATCAGAAAATAATTGTTCCAACGATTTGTTTGGCGAATATATTCCTAAAAGATTTCATTTTAAGAAAACTCTCACTCACAGCACCCGATCCCTACCCAACCCGCTATCGTTTTCACTCTTTCAGCTCACCCTTCGATTAGCTCTTCCTTCTCTCTCTCCTCACGAAAGAAGTCTTCCCTTTTTATCAGTTAAAGATCTTTTACATTCTGTTGTGTCTCTCTGTCTTTCCTCTCTTCCCTCTCCCAAAACTTTTAGCAAATATCGGAAGCCATCGATTCGTTGCAATAATGAGAATAAAATTCAAATATTAATGTCTTTAGAATTGACCAGAAATTTCTCATTCATACGTTTGTGTAACTTATTCTGTGCTTAACTCAAGTCTTGTCAGTAAACGAATGCACGACTCCTTTCATGTGTTTTCCTTCTCACACATTAATAAACTTTTATTTGAAGGCAAATATTCACTCATTTTTAATATTAATCATAAATTATTCCTTTTATAAGAGGTCTCTCTCTCTCTCTCTCTCTCTCTCTCTCTTCGTTTAAAAATATTCTGTAAGTCTGAAACGACTCAGACTTTGTTCCTTTAAAATAGATTTTTGAGACTAATTAAGTGAATGTGTTTTCAAGAGTAATGATTTGAAATAAGTCTGTCCTTTATCTATGATCTGAGTCTTGATTCGTATGGAAATTATTATTTAATTTTCGTGTATTTTATTACCGAATCTCTGCAATGACTTAATAGTGTTTTGATGGCTTTGCTCTACTCATTACTCTACTCATTCTGTGCACAAACTTTGAACTTTAGCCCCACTTATGTCACTGAAATTTATTTGAAAATCTGTTGTTCCGTGCGTTCAATGGCTTTGTCTTTCTGA
>JAQIXD010001666.1:0-13650 GCA_034699985.1 Minunthozetes semirufus
AATTAAGATATTTTTCTTCAATTTTGTTGACAATTATTTCATTTAGAAAACAAAATAATCGAAAGCAACACAACAGATGACTTACTGCAGCCGACACTACAATGAGTTATGAAATAGTTTACAGTTTATGTGAAATAGTTTTTGAGATCACGAAACACATAACGAATAGTTATTGGAATGACTCGAAAATAAAGTTTAAATACTGTATCAATTAATTCATTATAGGCAGAGCTCTTCAGGATGACTGAGAAAGTGTCTAATTAAAAACATTTACGATGAGTAATCTACTAGGTGAAACCAGTCAAATATAACATAAGACAAAAGTGAACTTGATCCAAAATCTGTGAAAATTCATCAGAACAATAACAGAGGTTTAATTTTTCAATTAGTAAGTAATATTAAGTTTGAAACAAAATTTTCAACTTGAATTAAGAGTACATAAATAAGAAGTTCATTTAAAATCTCTATCAGACATCCTGAAGACCTCTGATTATAAGCATAGCTTTTCATGATTCCTGTGAAAGTTCCTAATTAACAACATTTACCATGCGCTATATAGAATCCAGTCAAATATAACATGATTTTAATAAGAGAAAAGGTGAAATTGATTCAAAACCTGAGATAAATTCACCTGAAAAGTAATTTTGAATACGAAGGTAATCTTTTTTAATTAGAAAGTAATATTAAGTTTGAATCAGAAGATGATTCAAATTTTGTGTAGAAAATTTGCGTTTGATATAAAGTCAATTGTTAACAGAGAAATATATTGCATTTGACGTAATTGAGTTTTGGCGACGTTTTTTTGAGAGCTCTGGTAATAAGGGCTACTCCTGTCCTCTATTATCTAAAATAAAAATAACAGGCTTTCCCTCCAAAAGTCATTTGTATTGCTTTGAGAATAGAAAGTACACTCAGAAAAGACTTACCAGGACTAAAAAACCTATTTTAGAGCCAAATTTTACTCTCCTATTGGTTACTGAGAAAAAAATTTCAGATATACTACTGTCTGTCTATATGTTATTTATACCAATTATGGTGACCTAACAAAAAGTTTATATTTGGTCAATTTCGTAATATTGTTAATACTCGCAAGCATTGAGCAATGGTATCATAGAAAAATTGAATCAAACATGATAACATTTCTATATTTTATGTCATCTCTCCTGACAAATCTCTTGAGATGGAATAAAGAGGCTTATTCTAGCAAAGATGCAATTGAATTAGTTTATATCAATAATAGTCCCATTTGTGACTGATGTTTGATTTGTTGAAATGAAAAATAGATACAAAACTTCTGATGAATAATGTATTGAAAAGAATTCAAATTTTCCTCAAAAATACTCCTAATTTCATTTGAAGCTCATTTTATAAACACCACTGAAAGATCATAAATCACTTTTTATTTGAACAATTTTAGCATTAATATAAAATCGATAAATTAAATAGAATGCTCATGGTGAAATATTATACATTCTTTTCATGATATTCAATGGATTTGTTTTCAAAAAAACCAATCCGAGTAAAAACAAAATTCATCCCGAATTTGTTGATCTGGAAATTGGAAACTTCACAGAATAAATCAAATAATTTTGAAATCTCTTATATTTCGTGCGTAAACTATCAATTTTCGTGGAAACTTTTAAAATGTCAGCTCAATTAAATCAACCTTTTCACATTTTCTACTGAATTTAATAAAAATAATTTACAATGTATATTTTAAGTGAGAATATTCGTGCCCTTGTTTATTAAAAACAAACACTAAAAGGAGAGAATAAAATTTAATGAAAGGAAATATAATGTGAAAAATGTTTATTTCATGAAATATTCAAATATTTTAAATGATCTGTCACTAAATCATAAAATTGATTACATCCAGAGCACTTTTGTTTTGTTTCATTTTGTAACTTTTGAATTAAATCTCTCCTCAGAATTTTGTTGACTTTGGTCAGTTATTTTGAAGAAAAATGTAAAAACAAATAAAGAATTATTTGAACATTTGAACATTGTCAATTTTATATGATCGCAATCAATGTAAGTCATTCTGAAAAGCAAGTGAGAGATGCGCACAAAAACCAATTTATTCTGAGTCCGGCTTCAGATTTGAGTTTCAATTCAACGTTAGAATCAATTTGAACACAACTTTGAGGGTTTGTTCGCTCACACAGTCGTGATATATAACTCGAATAATTGACTCAATCTTATCAATTGTTTCTTATATTTCAGGGATAATTGAATTCATTATTTAAATGAAAGTGATTTTGAATTATTCTCAGAATATAGTTTCAAAAGAATCCAAATATATTTGAAATCAAATGAAAGTTCAAATTATTTCTTTTAATTCTTCAGAGATATCTTTAAGTGTTGAATTTCATTGAAAAAAATTCCCCAAAAGTCATCAAAAGCCTTCTAAATGTTGTTTAATAATAAGTTGAGGTGATTTTCGTGACTTAAGTTGTCATTAAATATTGGAAGAAAAGAAACCATTAATTCAATAAAATAATAATATGTGAAAGAAGAAAATTGATTCAAAGCTTTACCATAATAAGAGTTACCATGGAGTGGACAGTCTATGATAATATTTCTGAGTCCCGAAGAAATAACATTTCAATAGATTTGCCGCCATTGGAGGCTTTGAAGGAACCATTTGTGACAATACTTAACATTATCTACTCTTTGACAGCTGTTATGGCTTTCTTTCTCAATATATTCGCTCTATTCGTCATTTTGATGACTAAAAGGACTTCTTCTGAGTTAAAGAAGTATTTGTCGAACTTAGCCTTTGTTGACATAATGATAGCCCTATCCATTCCGTTCACTTATACTGACTTTATGTATGGCCGATGGCGATTCCCACTCATAATGTGTCCAATATATAACTTCATCAGCACTACTGCCGTCTTCGTCAACATTTATACTTTAGTTGGAATCGGTTTTGGAAGGTATGTCACAAAAAAGCTTTTAATAGTTTATTAGATAAAAAATTTCTGTAAAATCTTATCTCAAATATAAGTCTTTTTCAATATTTTTCTCCCAAATATTCATACAAAATATTTATGATTTCAATAAAGATATGAATATCAAATTGAATTTCATAAGAATATCAGATTTTATAGTTTATCTCGATATTTGATATTAGATCCATATCTCAAACAGCGATTGAGCCAAATATAGCTTATAAAATATGAAAGGAAACCTTACTTGAATGTGATCTAGGCGGAAATGCAATTTAAGGGAATTGACTATAATTTATAATTTTAAAAATCTATAATAGAATAGTTGTCATCATAAAATCATTTTAAATAAGGAAAGTAACTCTTAAATATTTATTCGATAAAATAATAATTTTATATTTGCTTCTATTTTAAGTATTAAATCTATGAAAAACAATTCCTGTTTTTTTTTTTGATAAACTATTTTTGGTTACTCTTCTGATTTCTATGAGGTTTAAAAATTTTAAAGCTTAAAAAATAATGTTATTATGTTATTGATGTTCATATGACCAAGTTATTTGTTTAATATTTAAAAGATAAACCTAGTTTAGATTTCAAAGAAAGGATTCTTCTCATAAAAAACTAAAAAAATGAGAATATTCTTCAGATTTAAGTGAAAATCATTTGTAGAGCAGTTCAGCATAAAATTATTACATATCCCTTCATAAAAAAGATGGAAAGCAGTAGTTAGGGTCACGAATAGAGCACAGTATAACACAACACAAAACAGCATAAGAAAATTGAGCTCAGAATAAAGCAAAATGAGATTCCAGAGAAGAATAATATTTATTTAATGACAACTGTTGTTATGACCAATCACTCGAAAAGAGTGACCCCTCTCATACATAGAAAAGAATTTTTCTTTTATACCAAATGATGGGAAATGACCCGAAATCCATCCAATATATTGAAATTCTTGGATTTGAATAAAACACATTTTATTCAACTCAATCAATAATGACCATGATAAGAATTTTTAAACAGCATTAAAGTTTTCAGCATGAAAATAATATTATTCTTTCCATTTACATACTCTTATCCTATAAATAATTCATCATTGTCTATTTCATGGATGTTCAAGGGAAGGGGTTAACCCCACCAGAAAGGCAAATCTTTGCGTCTTATCCCTTCTTAGGCTAAACATTCCAAATGGTTTGGGCCACCAATATTTTTCCTCTCTTGAATCGAAAAGCTCTGATACCCCTGTTATTCATTTGTATAAAATGTTAATAAAATTAGCAAGTAGAGAGTAACATTTGTCTGTATATTTTAAAATATTATTTAACAAGAGTAACACTAAATATATGTTAAGAACACTATTATTTCCTGAAATTTTATTGTTACGAAAATTTTGTAAAAGACTAATCAAGTTTATTTAAAATAAAAGAATACAAATAATTAAAATTTACTTGACTTCATTATAACTATCCAAGGCTATTTTCTATCTTAAATTATTCTCTAAGACTTAGAGTCTAAGTAAAGATAATCAGAGGTAGTTAAGAATCTTAACTTAAGATAAATAAGATACTGTTTACTTATTTTTATAATATGTCTGATTTTGTTGGCCCAGGTATTTGGCAATAGTTCATCCCCTCGATTCGCTTTCGTGCCTGGAGGCGCGAACATCTCATATAATCATGGCCATTTGGGCAGGAGGAATGATGATAGCCAGTCCATTATTATATGAAGCTCGAGCTATCAAATTCCACTTTGATAACTATGAGTATTATGTGTGCAGAGAGGAATGGGAGGAAAGCCTCTCTCAGAAAATCTACACTATTGTGGTGTTCGCACTCTTTTTTATAATTCCGTTGATTTTATTGGCATTTCTTTACGGCTCAATCGGTTATAAAATGCTCAAAAGGACAGCACCCGGTAATGCGGACGACAGGAGGGATGAGGCGCAGAATATTATGACATATAAGGTCTGTAAAGATAATCCAATTAACTATTATTTTCTCGATTTCACAAAACATTTGAGATATTTTGAAATCATTTGAAATCCTATTAAATAAAATCAAATAAAATCCAAAATCTTTAATATATTTTAAATTATTTGAATAAAAAAGAAAAAGATTTTGAAAATTAGATTCAAATAGAATATACCAAATATACCATGGTGACATTCTCATTTAATTTTATTGTAGGCTTCAAATTAAATCAGAGTCAGCTTATAATGCAATACTCAAAACAAGATCTATAATATGGATTAGAAAAATTTATTCAATTTGCCATGCTCATTTTACAAAATACAGTGATATTACTTTATGTTAAAATGAATCGTTTATTATACAAATATAATAAATGATTATACAGTGCTATCTTTGTTTTTTGCGCGAGTGAAAACTTTTTGCTGCCTTTGCAAACATTTTTTTATTGTTTTACCATTTTTTACAAAAGTTGTACTCAAGTACTGAAAGACAGCGCAAAAAAACTGCCAAAAAACAGCCCAAAAACATCAAATAAGTTTTTTGCATCAAAGAAATAATTAATCACTTGGGTAAAATAGCCCAGAAATGTATGTTCCGATGTATTTTCCTAAAACGTGACATGTCTTTTTTCGACAACTTCTCTTTTTTTTGAGTGTTGTTTTTCTTCCTTTATTTAATTAAAAAAGAAGTGACTCTAAATAACATGTTTAAGAAATGCCATTCTTCGCCTAGTTCACAAACTCAATAGTAATTTTTAAATGAGTTAGTTAAAAAATAAAGAAAAAGATCAAATTCTTTAGTATTATTGAATAATTGTTAACACATTTTAAAGTTTAATAAATTGTGAGAATATTTGGAAAAAAATTTTATGTTTTGGTCTAATATTTAAGGAATTTTGTAATCAATTGATAAGATCCAGGAATTTCTCATAAATTTCATAACTAAAAGTTTCTAAGAAGTGTTGGATCTATAGCTTTGGAGTACTCTTCAGATACTTCATCAAAATTTTAATAAAAGTCATTAAAACTGCTGACAATTGAAAAGAATTTCAATTTAGATTAAACCAAAAGATTTCAATTAACAACTTTTTTAACATAACTTTAAAAGAAGTTAATTAAAAATTTAATAAAATCTGTTTGAAAACATATAAAATAACCATGACAAAAAAAGCAGACAGTTAATAACAAGATATGAATAGGATTAAACCTACATGTTCAACATCTACAATTACATAGAAAATGAGGCAAAATTACAGGTTGTTTGGGTTATGTCTGATTTCGTGATTATAAAGTTCTTTAAACCTTTCAATGATTGTTAAGATTACTTAAATTAATAGAAATAATTTTGAAGTAAATTCTTTTTGTGAGATGTTTTTCATAGAGTAATAGAATTGAAGTCAATTTAAGAAAATTCATTACTTGTTCTGAATTTCTTCTAATTTAAATAAAATCATTAAAAATAAGTACAGATTCTGATTCAAAAAATTAATTATTCGGAAATAAAATTCAAATTTTAAAGTAATAATGTTTTTTTGCAAATTTAGTTACTTAATGGTTAGTTAGATATATCTAAATGTATCAAAAGCGCTGACTTTCTATGAATTACTGATATTTTGCTTATTTTCAATTAATTCAAAGATTCGTTTGAAATTCTAATTCAATTTCTGAGACTTTCATAATAAACTGACTTTTTCCATGATTTCGATCAATAAAATAGTGTTTATTAAATTTGTACGATTTTCAAAGAATATTCTTACCAATTCTTTATCTCTTAAGTACTTATTTTGTTGAAATGGTATCAAATCATTTTCAAATATTGCTATACAACAGAAACAAGTTCAATTGGAAATTATAATATAAAAACATTTTGTAAAAGATATGAATTAGTAACCCACGTAATTAAAACAATCTTAATTCTATTGAAATATGAATAA
The DNA here is from genome assembly GCA_034699985.1 of Minunthozetes semirufus. Taxonomy (NCBI): domain Eukaryota; kingdom Metazoa; phylum Arthropoda; class Arachnida; order Sarcoptiformes; family Punctoribatidae; genus Minunthozetes; species Minunthozetes semirufus. The sequence goes on from JAQIXD010001666.1 coordinate 6,855, forward strand.
TTATAATATGAAAATGATATTATATATAATCAAATTTCCTTATTTCTAATGCAAATTTATTAAAGCTTAATATAATAACACTGAAATCTATCTTGTTGTTTACCATCTCTAATCTGTAATAAGATTATTTACCTAAATTGTATACAGAAAAAGATAGAGACCAATCTTTCCAAATAAGAAATTGAATTCGTTTGGGGAACTAAATATAATTAATAGGAAGGTGATAAGATTACTAATAATTGGTAACGAAGTTTTTAGAGCTGACAGTATTTTTTCATTGAATATTCCCCAAACAAATCGTAGAAATTATTAAGAATTTCCAGAATTTTGACTTTTGTTTATTTTATATGAAAGTAACCAAGAACTCGAACTTATCAAAGAAACACCGGTGATGTCAAACACTCTCTATTTTAATGAAAAACTAATCTAATTTATTTCTTTTTAATATTGAACTCAAATATTGCAAATTCTCTAAAATTGCTGTAAACAAAAATTACATTTATGTTTGCCCCCAATGCAGCTCATCAAGATGTTAATTACTCTTGTGACTGGTGAGTACGCAATTAATTGATTAATAAACAAAGTTGAAGCAATTCTCATAATTACATTAAAAGTCACAAAATTAAAGTGAATTTTAATGAAAGTCATTATAAAAACTAATCTAACTTTTAATCAAATGAAAAGCGTTCGCCATTTGTTGGTTTCCGTATCAACTCTTTTGTCTAATATTTTGGGTTTTCTATGATTTGCGAACAAAAACTGATCATTACGTCTACGCCTCCACTTATTTCTTGTGCCACTGGCTCTCAACAGGTCTGTTGTCTGTTCCGTTCATTGAAATGTGTCAGAAATAAATCGATAACTGTCTCTAATATTATGTTTTCCCTTTTTTTTAGCGCACAGTTTCATAAACCCAATCATTTATTGTGTTATGTCTAATAACTTCAAAGTAAGTAAAGACAATTTTCTCTCCAATTTTTGGTTTTTGTTTGTTTTTTAAATTATCATCTTTTGTGACAAGAATTTAATCTTTTGTGCAAAAATACACAAATGTTTTATTATAAAAGTATATATAGATTTAAGAGACTGTTCCAGTTCACTTATTTGCCTCCAGTAAAATTTGGGTCAGAATAATGTTGCATAAAGAATCAAATAGTAATTTCAGTGATTTATTGCCATTACATTTAATTATATTATGTCTCTTTCAAAAGCTTCTTTATTGTATCTTGATTACCAAAAATAGACTAGATAATGTCTGTTGTGAAATGTCCGTTTTGTCATAATATCAGGGAGGCCGGAGATTTTCGGCTCTAGGGGGGGGGTCTAGCAGGGGGTATGCCATCTGGGATTTTTTTTCGAAACAAATAGCTGGAAAAAATATTGTTCGTATAATGGTTTAATCATTGTAGTGGAAAAGCTCGTGACGTTAAGTCTCCCTGAGTTTCGGGTTCGATTCCCACTATGGTAAAATGCTACCAAGAACATTTATTATTATTTTTATTATTTTTTCGATTTTCAAGGTATTTATTTGGAGCTATTTGGTTCGAGCTAATGGGTTCGAGGTGTTTGGTTTCGAGCTAATATTTTTCGAGCTATTTTGTGAAAGCGGTCTTTTCTTATATCATTATATCCAGATTAAATTCAAGAAAATAAATCAGGATGTAATATATTTGGGCACAATAAATTAGTGAGTCAGTGAAAGGAATGATATTTAAACCTTGCCAATTGAGATTTAGGATATTCTCTCGCTTGACATCTATTATTAAAATCCATTTACTTTTGTCGCTCTTGTTTAATGTTATATATAATTATTTTGAGAAATTAAGACAGCACAAATAGCACAAATAGCAAAACCATATTTAGTTTCGTAAAAACTTAGGCAAATTTATATGGATTTTGATATATATTACTGTTTATTGATGCGAATTATTCTGTTCCTATTATTTAATGACATTTATTGATAATTCGTACAAATTTTGATAAATGTTATAAATGGCTTAAATGGCATAACTCACTTCACTTCACATTTATACTGGCAATGAAATGTCTTTTTAGTTAAATTAATATTAGAAAATAAGCTTGAATAGACGATCAAATAATGAAATGCATTTTACTAAACTTCAATTATCTATTATCATATTATTTCGAGAGAACTTAATATTATTAAATATTTCATACTTTTCTTTATTCTAAAAACAAATAAAATATAACCATATTTTCACTTTTCTGGACCTATGTTAGTGCTTTCACTTATTTTTGATTTAATTTATTAGTTCTCTTTTATTCATATTCATGCACATTCATGGCCAATATATCTAAATATTAAAGATAATCCGATTTAGTTTTTAGACATTCAAAATATTCAGTCAACTTATTACTTCTTTTTTTCAAAAGTTATAAAAAGACCAGAAAATTGTCACAAAATTTAGTTCAATTGATATAAAACTTTCATTTTTGAATAGAAGAAGAACTTTTGGAAAGAAATACTCATTTATATGGTGTTAGTTCCGGAACATAGAATTCAAAGATAATGCATGCTTTCAAACCTAAATTTGATCTGAACTATGTAGTTCAATCGATTGTTAAATTATAGTGAAATACAAGTATAAAATGATTTAGACCTTGGATATATTCAGTATCTATTCTCTGATATCTTTTATCTTTCATAAAGTGATTTGATTAGAAAGTGCTAAAAGATATATGATTTTGATTCTAAAAGTGTTTATAAATAAATAAAAATGTTTACATCTCTTCGATTATTAGAGTACTTTTGTTTTCATTGAAAGCAAAGTTTACTTTAAATGTGATTTTTATATAAATTATGTAATATTTGTCTTCAAATATGAAATAGTGGACATCCATCCGAAGCCTCTTCAGTAGAAAATTGAGCCAGAGCACTTTCACAAGAAAACAAAGACAGTCGCAGACATCGAGACAGTCAACAGCAAAACAGAGCGAAGGATCCAATGGGGAGACAATGATTTGAGAGCACAGACTCATTTAATTTACAAGTATTTATTTATTTAATTAATGTCCTCGAGCTACGTTCTTCAATTCTATCAATACAGATGTAATTTACGAAATTAATTCTTTCGTCATCTATTTGACCACTCATTTCAATAGAATCTCATTTTTATTAACACTTTCATTTGATTCTAAATAAATAAATCCTATTTCATGAAAATATCAATTTTTACTTCAAATGTTTGTATTCAGAGAAAACAATTTAATTTTGATTAATTAGTGATTTGTGCCTATTTTTGTGAGCCAAAGGGGGCTTAAATATGTTTATATAAAATATTGTAAAAATGGCCAAATATACGAAGATATTTTCAAATTATAAACTCGTTTGTTTAATATTCTTTAAACTTGTTCATTTTAATTGACAATTTCCGAAATCTAATGAATTACTTGTAATAATATTATTTAATATAACTTTATACTATATTTATTGTAGAAATGAAAATCTAGGTCTAATGTTTAATGTAATCCACTGGTGATAAAATTAGATTTTATATTTTCAAAATCTGGATTTAATCTTGCTTATTATTATTATATCTGACAATTACATTTCTTATTTGAAATTCGTGTTAAATAAATTGTTTTATACTGTAATATATTCTATATTGAGAGTATTGAGGGTTGAGTCTTGAGAGTGTTATGTGGTTTTAAGTGTTTACTCGAAAATATACTTCATTAATGTTTATCTTATATATTAAAAAATATGATTAAATTTATTTAACTTTAAATTCATTAGACTTAAGATGTTTTCACAATTAATGGATAATTCATTTGTAATACACTTTTAAAAAATATGAAAAAATAATTTAAAATTCCTGAATTGAATACAAACATAAAAGAATATTCTTATATGAACTCTCAAATCACAAAAATAAACTAATCATGGTATTTGATTTTTCTAAGTCAATCTTATTTTCGTGAGTGAGTTATAACTTACTCCAAGCGAATTATGTGACGCAAATTCATTTGATTTCAAATCAGAAAAAAAATATAATTTTCTATTTATCTGATGGAAAAGTCTTATGTTTTGAAATGTGTCAGAATATTCGTCAAACAATATTATTAATTGAAACTATTCTTATCTATCGTAGGATTAAATTCTGTGAACTAATCAATAATTAATTTATTCTCAATAATTAGTACTAAAATTAATCTTCAATTAAAGAGTAATTATGAATCGTTTATTAAAATTCATCATTTATTCATATTATTTCAATATCATTATCCATAAAACCTTTTCACCATGATTAATTCAGGCAAATGCCAACTATTTTTTTCCAAAGGGTAATAATGTTTTACCAACTAATTGGAGTAATACATGTATTTACAGGTATACCTTTCTTAAAATGTCTTTCTATGATAATCGACTTTTGATTTTATATAATCTATTGACTCCCACTTTGTTTATATTATTTTAAATCAAAACTTTTAACGAAAAAAAAAACCCAGCATACAATGTACAAATTGTATATTTAGTATGCTCATACATATTTAAAATTTCTGATACAGAAATATGATGTTTTTCACCTAAAATATGACAAATTCATAATAAATACATAAATGTGTAACAATTTGATAATGAATTTGACATAATTTGACATAATTTGACATAAATTACATTATTTTTAATAAAAAGAAAAAAAATTTCAAAAATTGAAAAAAATAAATAAAACAATAATACAATGTTATGAAGTGTTGACAACGATAAGAGCCTCTAATAAAAGTGTGGCACAGAATAAAGTGTAGCGCAAGACTATAGTTATCTCTGGAAACGCACTCGACGTGTGTCGGAGTTGTTATTATTGATATTATTATTATAATAGTTGTTATTCATAGCGAGTGTCGCAGTAATTGTATGAACCGCTGCTTTGAACCGATTCTTCTTTTTGGTGCAGAAATACCAAAACCTTCTGAAGATTACTTCGAGAATCTCGAAAAGGGAGAGGAATGAGAAGCCGACATACATTCCAAGGATGCCTCCCAGGGAGGAAAACAATTTAGCTGTTGTATAAGCCTTTTCCTGAGTCACTTCTTGACAGGTCATTGTCTGAAAATAGACGGTCACTTTTGCCAGGTTTTGGAAGTTTATGTTTGTCTTTCCCCTATCGAATGTCACCCTATCCTCACGAGTGGGCCAACGAGCCATAGACACAGTCTTGTCGTAATTAACGACTTGACAACGGGGAGGACACAAACATTCCTTCACTTTGTCCTCTGGTCTGAACATCACTTCCTCGACACAACCTCTGGTCACTCGACGTCTTGTGTCACATATTTTTAGTGTGGAGTTGAGCTCCAGCTGTGGTAACATTGCTGACTGACAATTGCATCGGCGCTGAATTGTCCGCTGAAGACATATCTTAAGACAAGCCTGTTGTGAATACGTCGCGTTCTGAGTCAACCGTCCAATTAGTTGAGACGGCCACTGATCGATACACTCCTCAGGATACGGTTTGGGCAGTCGGGTTATATTAATCATTTTGAGCCCTGAGCCAAATGATAGAAATTCAAATTCAAATTTAATATGAAATGTCTTTAATTATTTGAATTATTTGAAAATTTTAAAATATTTTTGAAAAATGAATAAAAATATAATTAATTGAAATTTTATATTAAATTTTAATAAAAGACTAATCTTTTTCAATTTTAAATGAGATTCCTGGTGAATAATTAATTATATTTGAGCAATTTATTTCAATTATGTGAGCATGCATATTCGTGCAAAGCATACCTATATAAGTTGCCTGTTGAGGAGCTACGAATATGGCCTCTGATGCTGAGTTACCAAATTCTTCAGGATGATGCACCATTACAATAGCACCTATTTGTGCAGACCCGGGTAGGTATTCACTTATTTCTAGATTTAGCACCAGTTCTAGACCATAGTTAACGCCTGCGATAGAAGTCTCCTCTTGTTTGCTGTGAAATCTTGTGTTTCTATTCGTCGACTTATATGTAAAACAATTGCCTTCAGTCGGAGTGAAGATATGCTCAAAACTGTTGGGATGAGTACAATTCGTGGCCTTAATAGTACACCGGAGTATCATATCTTCGAATTGATGGCTCAGCCTTTTGGCCAATTTTTCATTTGAGTTGTAGATAACTGCCAACCAATTCGTCAAATTTTCCTGTAGTTCCTTCTCTTCCCTTTCTGTGAGCTCATACTCTTCTACAGGCGGTGGTGTACTTACCGGCTCCTGATTCTTCTTGTTCGGTGATTTTGGATCAGATATGTTATCAGAGTTTTGAGATGTATTTTGTGTATTATTCAGGAATTTAATCCAATTATTGTTTTTATTTGACTGACGTTTACTTCTTTCCAATTGTTTCTTGTTATCGATATCTAAATCGATATTTGGTGGCGGAGTCTCAGTCTTTTTGCTCCCAATTGTGCCATAATTATTGATGTCGTCTATTATAGGATTTTCTGGATCAGCTTCTGTTGGTTTTACTGTAGGTTTAAAATCTTTTGGTTTTTCTATCGGTTTCTAAATATAGAGAAATTGATTAAAAAATTAACGATTTTTTAGGAAAAAATATTCTGAAAATAAATTCAAAGGAAAAATTCAATAGTGCTTATCAGCGAGTTATTAAGGTATTAATAACTATTTTTATCTTTTAAAATTTTCATAAAGAGAAAATATTTTGTTATTCATGCCTAATAGCATTGCCCACATGTTTTCAAATTTGGTGATAAACAGACAATAGAAGTTTAGGCATTTAGCCTTTTTTAGTGGATAACCCCATTACCCCCAAACTTGGGGGCTGTCCGAAA
>JAQIXD010001667.1:0-13633 GCA_034699985.1 Minunthozetes semirufus
AATTCAGAGTTTATTACACCATTTCTATGCGATTAACTGTATTTGAGAAATGAATGGTTGAAAATCATTGTTAATTATTAGAGAATAGATGAGCCGTCCATTAATTGAAGACAAGGATTGGCTAAAAGAAACAGTGTTTGACTGCCAGACCAATGCACTGAAAACTTAACTTAATCTCAATCGTAATTCCTTTGCTGTGAAGACTAACGTAACGTTTGTCCGTTATTTGTCTTTTCATTTCAAATCATTTACTGTCCGCTCCTCTGACTCTCTGTTGATCCCAAAATTGAGATAAAGTTTTATATCGACATTAAATACATTCAATAATCAACTCATTTCTTGATTAACATCCGCTCGTAAAACAGTTAATTCTAGTCTTTATTGAAAAAATACTGAATTCAATATACAAATGTATCTGATATGAAAGTAAAATGCAATTTTTGTCCTTCACTCATTTTATCTTTGTCTGCAAATCAGGGAATGATAAAGTGGGAATTCCCTGACCATGTCTGATAAATAAATTTATAACTAATGAAAAATCGTTTCGCAGCTTTACTTCATAAATATGAATAACCAGCAAATGCTTTAACGCAAAATCAATTTTTCATTTTTCTAATTAATAATTAGGCTTTTGTTTCATTAATAATTTATTTGAAACTATTTTGGGCCAAAAGTATTAGTGAAAAACATTCGTCTAATTCTCTGTAACTTCACTTCAATTGATTGATATTCCAGTCATTAATTTAAGTGCTTTTTTACTGAAATTGAATAAAAATCAAAAATAAATTGATTTAAAATTTTTGTGATTTTATAGAAAAAAATGAAGTTTAAGTCAATTGATTCATCGATTCCCCATTTTTCGAAATACCAAATAAGTCCTGTGAAATAAGTGAAACCTTTCAATTGAAATATTTTTCATTAGAATTTCAAAAACTTTTGCCCATTTTATCAAATAATTTTGTGGATAAACCTCTAATAATCTCTGGTTTATGTGAATCGTTAATAAACTAATGACTGCTGAGTATGAGTTTTATGCCATACATTGTGTCATACATTCTCTGCTTTCATAATGAGAACTAAAATCCATTAAATTCGGTTTAATTGATTCAAATGATTATCACTCCATTTGAAGACTAATATATCAATAAATCAAACGATTTTTCAGCATTTATTTGATTTTTGAAAAATTATTCAAAATTATTGACAAATATAAATTGTGCAGTTTATCTTGGTAAAAAACAGTAAAATTAGAATACATAATGAAGGCATAAATCGTGAATTTAGTTTTCCAAACGATCTGTCTCTTTCTTAAACAGATTTACTTAAGGAATTCAAATCTTTAACTCATTTTAAGCTTCAATTCATTCGTTTTTTCCAAATGTTTTTCAATTGAAAAGAGTTTTGTTTTTATGAAAATCAATTCCTTAAATGCAAAACAATTCAAAGAGTGATAAGTATAGTATAGTATAGTATAAGTATAGTGTAATCCAAAACTTTAATGTAATCTTAGCTTTAAAACAGAGCGAAAACAATAGATGCAAACAAAGCTGAAACGTTAACTTATATCCTATCCATTGAAAGAGAGGTCAACACTATCTCTAACTGACAGAGAGTCGATTCCTTTCTATGTTCTGAAAATTCATCTAAAATTTGATGCATTCCTCCAACAAATGTCGATCACATCTCTCAAACAGAGGACTGCATATTGAGTCAAACGCATATCAAGAATGCGAATACATTTTATTACGAAAAATATAATGAATTTGATATCAAACTGTTTGCTCAAACTAAATATGTTGAGTTAGGAATAAAAATATTGAATATTTTGAATGATTGACCAAAAAGGCAGCGAATACTTACCTCCTGACCAGAGACACCTCAAGATGTTACGAATCTAAATTGCAAAACGATAACAAAAATGGCATTTCCTTTCTCCTCTATGGTTCAACATTCTATTTGATAGGACCTCCTTTCAATTGCCTGTTTTGGAATCAGTGGTCATAGATCAAGAGGAGAAGGAAGTGTCACTCTACTAGTTTATGTCACTTTGAATCTATACAATCGATAAATCAATTGATAACAAAATAAATGATTTGTTTGTATTCATTATTAAAAGAATAAATCAAAAGAAGTATAAATAAATTCAAGTTATTGTAAATTTTTCATTGAAGACAAAGTATTGTCACTATTGCGAAGTACTTGTACTGACAATTGCAACAAATGAAACAAGTCGAATAATTGGAACATGATCATAAATATTTCAAAGAGTCTTGTTTAAAATGTTGAGTTCATAAAGAAATGAAAAGATAGTAAACAAATATAATTTATTGGGATTTACTACAAAATTGTATTAAATTCATCCATTTTAATGATAAGAGGGGACAAACATGAAAAGAATTTGTTATTCAGTGTAGAGGGCCGGCAATGAAAGGACAGAATATCAGATATTCTATTAATATTTCAAACCAATGAATAACCTCTGAAGAAGAAGTGATAAGACTTATGATGGTTGCCTCAAATTATAGACCAGTCCATCGGTCAACAACTTAAGGGGAGGAGTTAGCCATCATTTTCGTGTTGTGGACAACAATTATCCATTATCTGACTCTCGAGCGGACGTCAATCCTATATAAGACATTTGGAGATAATGTTTCATAATTTACTTCCGATAATTCAACTGATTATATGATTATTGAATGGAATGACATTGAATTCAGTGAGAGATTCAATATTCATGAGCAAAGTGTGACCAAAAATGATAACAATTTCTCAGATCATATAATATATGGTATATCTGTATAATAGAGAACTGAATATCAATAAATCAATTGACAATTGGATTATTGCGAAAGTGAGCCAATTGTGGTCTGAGTTCAATGCTTTGCTGTTCTCTATCATCAAATTTAATGACAGGCAGTCCTCTAAAGATATCATTGGAATCATTCAAATTTGATTCTTCGCTGAAATTTTTTTCATGAAAATCATTGTGGAGTTAAGTGATGTATTTTGTTGAGCGGCACTCAATTCAACGATATCTTTGGCATTCTTTCCACTGACTTGTTATAAGACTTTTGACGCGTTTCTTATCAAAAGAGTTTAGAAGTTTTTCTCACGTAAACTGTCTTTTCTATAAATAGTGGTGTCGTTTGTTCCCAAAGACTCAACTCTTCATTAGTTATTTCATAGTCACTGTCTTTGCAAACGATTTAATCGAAACTACTTTCCTCTTCTAATGCTTAAAACGCATCAATTGTTTGTACCAATACTTAGCAGCACTCCTGGAGTGGGAATAGTGCAGTGGGTGCTGATGGCTGTGCAGTTGATGGCATTTCAATTACTATTCACAAGAAAACAATGACAAAACATTTTCTGTTTTACACTTTTACTCTCAATCAAATGATTTGCCTCTTTTTCCAGACATTTGAAGACATTGTCATGCAATTGATCCAAGTTCTCCAATACAAGTATAAAGTGATTGTAATATTGTAAGAGGGGTCAAATGTTTGTACATTTCATTAGTTGAGTAAATGGTAGCGAAACAATTGCATGAATATTCATAATTCATTTCTGATCGACGAATAACTGGTGTTTCTGATCGATTGATATTAAAAATATTGATTCTTAGTCTCGGAATAGATTTAGTAAATGTTTTTGCGTCGAAACTAATGATTATAATTTGATGGCCGAAGAAAACTCTGCTTCTTATATCAGATAAATGAAGTCCTAATAACTTATAGTCGCAATTCGTGCCGTCAATCGTGAGATGGTATGTCTTAACGAGTAATGTTTGACATCACAGCTATTATAACGTATTAGTTATTATCTGTTATTAAGCCGTTATCATCATTTGCCATCTATTAGGTCTCAGCGCCATATTATCTCATCTTTCTCGTGATAAATGCCTTTGTTTTTGATTAGATATAATCAATTTCTATTGAAAACCCTAATGTTTTGCTAATATTTCTTAAAATTTTGACTTTAATTCAAATTCATTAATCATTTAATTTTTTCTTCAGTTTTTTATTTTTTTAAGAAACCATTCAAAAGCAGTCGTTTTATTCAATTAGGCCTTAGATTATGGTTTAGATTAGGTTTTGTATTATTCAGGCCTTTATTCTTAGTTTATAATACAATAAATTACAAAAAGTGGTTTAAGCTGACAAAAAATTCAAAAAAATGACCTTGTCTTATAATATAAAATTACATTGTGTTTTGATTTCTTGTTAAATATTTGATTTAATACGTGATATAATGTTTATATATAATATCTTTGATGTAATTCAGAAGATTTGTTTGAAAGTAATTCTTTGGAAAAACTCCTCTCAAATATCATTTAGTAATTGCGTTCCCAAACAGATATCATAACAGATATCACAAAAACTTCCAATTAATGAAAAAATGATAGAATCATGAAATCAATTGAGCGATTCTTAAACTATAATATAAGAGTTGATATATTAATTGATAATAAAAGTCAATTGCATTCTCATTCTGTGCCTTTTTTTCTCTTAAATTGTAAGAAAGGACTAAAAATGAATTGCGTTTATCCAATGTTTGTCCAAAATCATTAACTTTCCTTTCATTGCAATGAATTATTGTTTTGACTCAAATGTTTGTTTTCTGTTTATGAAACTCTCATTATCTTTGATTCTCTGATCATTTAATTCATTGAAAAAATAAAATACAAAAGATTTGAAAAAAACATAAATTCACTTCATTTTTGTTTGAATAACTATAAGACTATATAATTTAGCTGTTCGTTCAAAACATGCCAAATATCTAAGTCTAGAATACTAGGTAACATATTTTTTGTTTCATTTGTTTTTTTTCACAAGTTTCAGATAAAGGTTTTTCTTATATTTCAAAAGAGAATATTTTGAAATATGAGAAGTTTGCGTGAATCTACATTGTACTAGATCTATTTATAAATAATATACATGCGTTCAGGAAAACATCCGTATTATTCAAACACAATTTGAATCAATCACTTTAAAAGCTAAAAACTATAATAAAATCATAAATAGAGAATTTTAGAATATGCTTGATCAAATTATTATATTAAATCACATATGTTTCACAAGTTCTTTAAATTAATTTTTAAAGATTGAATTATTAAAATATCAACTTAGAACACCTAGTTTCAATAGAATATTATAATTACTAGAATATATATTTTCAATCAGGTTTGAGAAGGGTATTGTCAAATGATTCACAATTGATTGGTTAATGGAAAAGACGTGTAAATACTAATGAAAGAAAAATAATTTAAAATCAGTGTTATAATCGTTTAAAAAACTTTTTCGAATTCTTGTTTCCAGTTCGAAATGAATTTATTTTATTGACTTAAGACCAGAGTAGATCAATTCTCCTGCTCTAGGAGGAATTTAGCGGACCTGCTGATACTCCACCTTGGCTTTTTCTCTATTAACATATGATACTATATTTCTGGGGTCTCTGTTTCTTATCGGATTTCCTCCCCATTATCTTCCATCAACCAAAAATGGCAAAGAGTAACCTCCCCCCCCCCATTGGCCATGGTCTAACCTAAAAGTGGTTTAAAAATTTGCGAATATATTTCAAACAGTAATTTCAGTTACTTTTGTTTCTTTCGTTCTGTTCTTTCAGAGTTTGTATTGAATTTCGATTTATTATAAATGAATGTCTGAAACAAATTGATTGCTAAACAACTGTTCTTATCGTAAATTCAAACGATTTCGAGCAATGAATTATAGTCTTTCGCAGAAAAAGATTAGCTCTCAATGAAATAGAGAACTGATTGCTAGCGAACACTGATGCGAACCAATTGACATTGGTCACTCTGGCCAAATATCCTGAGCCCTTTCAAATGTAGAAAAACAAGTAATGAATACTTTGCTCTGATTTATTCGACTCCATTTCAAATAACATGACTTTCGACTGAAATTTGAATTTCTAAACATAAAAAGCAATTTCTTTGTGAAGTTAATGGCGTGTCTTCGGATCTATCGTTTCATTTCAAACAAAATGAGTTCAATCTTTCAAATATTAATTTCCGAAAATACTACTCAATAATTCACTTTTCATACAAAAAGGTGATTAAATATATCATTTGAGATGAATGCCGATTGAAATTATATTAATTAACTATCGGTTAGTTTATTGCCCTTATTTATCAAATAAACCTATTTATAGAAATGAGCATTTTGTCGAAAAAACCCTTATCTTGCTTATGAAATATTATCTGTTCAGCAAAAATTGATTCAACTGTCAAAAACTGAAAAAAATAAATAGTTTGAAACCTTTGTAACAGAAATTTTTGTTTTGTTTTGTTTGATCGAAGAGAAGGCAAAGATTGAAGACATTGTGTGTTGAATAGACTGCAAGAGTCGGACACTATTTGTCTCTAAACTCTATGTCTATAACTGAAGCAAAAATGAAATTTTCTTTTGAAAAGCAGTTATGGGTTAAGAAATATTGATTTTTTCATCACTCAAAACAAATTAAATATTTCTTAACACTATTCTCCCATTTATTTGAGAAATGTATCATTAATTTAGTTTCAATTTTCTGCTATCAAAGCGTGGAATCAAAAAAATACTTTTCATTTATATCAAAACCAATGGACGAACACTTTTCAATTCAGTCACAAATTATTTGGTTTGGCTCTGATCTCATAATTGAGTCCCAAAACAATAGTAAATCCTCTCTATTATCTCATTTCCTTCGACTAAACCCTCCAAAAATCCCTAACTTTTGATATTTGAGTGAATTTCAGTCAAATAAAGGGATTAGAGATCTATTGAAAGCTCAAACTCTTCACAAATATTCTCTCGATTAATAACCAATCAAATTTCAAGTGATAATCATTTTGATGACTTTCTAAACCAAGTAATTCTTTGGTCATTTTATTAAATAGATAACCCGAGAATTAAATTTTGCCGTTTAGCAAGATTATGTTTAAGAAATGTCATTTTCCTATTATTTAGCGCTTATAAGCACTATATTTGGGATCAAAATCTACTTAATTCGGATTTTAGTGATATTTTTGGTTCTCAATAAAGTCTAGTGTATAGACATTTTCCGAATCATCTGTCAAATAGAGATACTCTTGGTTTTTAAAGATCAGGATCAATAGTGACGTTTTGGTAAAATAAGCTCAAAAACGAACAAAAATGACTACAAATCTTATTATTTTTCAAAACTTATTTCAGTCCAAAATTTTTCAAAAACAAATGACAGACATAAGAGTGACAGAGAAAGGGAAGGATGAGAAAGAGAAAATGAATTTGATAACAGTAGTAACTGCTGTTAATTATCATTAGTGGAACTCATTGATAAAACATTAGCTAGGACAAAAAAGTAACCATTATTTTGGTTGATGACCCCCTCAGAGCCTGGAAACGGCTGTATCTTAAATCTGCTGTAATATACAATTAACTTAACGTCAAAACAAAAGCCATCAAAAGACTAAAGAATTGAATCCAATTATCAGATTTTCTTTTATTCCGATTCCTTAAGTAAAACTCGAATTCAATTAATTTTTCTTTTATTTTGTATTCATTTATAACTCAAATAAGTATTCACTGATTATATTCATTGATTTTATTCTTCCCTATTTATTCTGTGCGGTAGTGGCGGTTGTGATCTCCTTCTTCTTCTGTTATTCTCCATTTCACGCTCAGAGAGTTTTGGCAACGATTGTGGTCCGGAACAGTATGTTAACACCTGTAGTGATGAACGTATACACAATTTTGACGCATATCTCTGGCGTCACATATTATTTGAGTTCAACCATTAACCCAATCCTCTATCAAGTGATGTCTCGTAAGTTTAGGATTGCATTCAAAGACACATTTGGCGGATGGTTGCCATGTATTTCACAGAACGATACGCCGGACATGACTTATTCCACAATCATAGGCAGTAGTGCCAACTGTTCAAAGTTGTACTATAGATCAAAACCACAGAAGAATGGCACCACCAGAAAGTCAAGACACACGAGCTTTTACGACAGCCCTACTTCTGGTCCCATAAGAAACCCAAGAAGAAGTGACTCACTTTCACCCAACGATTCCACTATTAATAACAAATATTTTTGAACAAATCATTGAATTATTCATAAATTTAACAAAAAATTCATTGAAATTCTCTCTCTTTCTAAAGGGAATTGTAATTTATATGTGGCTAATAACATGGTGATTAACTTTAATTTTATTGGCTTTATTTGATTGGACATAAATCAATCATTTAATTGACTAAATCACTAATAAATATGTGAATAATCATTTATAATCAATGATATTACAATTATTAATCATGTTAATATTGTTAATAATGTTAATAACAATTAATATCAGTTAATAGTAATTTGTTTTGTGAACAACTTTTATAAGAACCCAAACATTATTTGAAATCATTATTATTACTGAAATAAAACTTAATGTTTCGCTAATACTATTATCATTGAGAAAAGATTCCAAGATTGTACTGATTTTGTTTGTATCTTGCGATTATGTCTAGTTGAATTTCTATAACTATCATAACAAATGTCACATATAATCATTTGTACACATTTTTATCAATTATTAATTCCAAGAATAGATTTTTATGACAACTATTATGAGTTATGATCACTATTATTAAGTAATTGCTTTGATTCACAATTCAAACAAAATGTTCGCGATATCAATGATATCATACTTTAAACAACAAAACAAGTTTTTGATTGAGAAACCAATTTTATCATAAAATAAATAAGATCACCCTGGCCATTTAAATTATAGCCTACCAACAAAAACGGGTAAATATTTGAAATATCTGTTTGTCTGAACACATATTATCTGACTCATTGAAATGTTTGTATCAGGTTGTTTAGGTATACATCAAATACACATTATTTGTTATCACAGCTGTAATGATTCTGGTCATCCACTGTAATCGTGATAATAAATATTTAAAATAAAATATAATTTTTTGGAAATACTTATCAAAAGTTGTTTTCATTTGAAATAATTTAAAAAGTTTTTCAGATTTCATATGTTTTTTTGAAAAAAAAAGATTTGTTTCGAAAAAACTTTTTTATGTTTATTAAGAAAAGTCTTAATAAATGAGTGAATGAGAGCAGAAAAAGGCAGAAAAGAGCAGAAAATCTCTGAAGATATAAAGAATAAGACATCAAAAGGAATGTAATTTTGAAGATTCATTCAATAGAGTCGCACAGACTTTGATAAACTTCTCATTTTATTTAAGCAACTCTTCCTTAGTCAAGAGCTAAGCACTGGCTCTGAATACTAACAAAATGAAGAATAAACGCAAAAATTGGAGACGACTTACACTCAAATACAAGAATCTCGAGAATCATATAAATTGTGAAACAAGAATAAGAAAGAGAACAAGAATGAGACCAAAATAAATAATTAATTAATTCAAGATAAAGAACAGGATGTTTCTTCTCCAACTTGTCTACTATTGTTCTGATATTAATCATAAATGAGAGGAATATTTATGTGAATCTCATTTATAAGCCTCGAAGTGCTCTTTAACTCAAAACTTAAAATAAATTTTTAAAAAATTATATTTTTGTTTATTTTTATTATTAAACAAACTGTTTGTTAGTTCTTTGAAATGAAGTTTAATTTATTATAAATTCATTTTTATTTCCACATTTTCTATATTTCTATACCTATTAATCGTATTCTGTAATAATAAATATGAAGAGGAATGGAGTAAAACATCTAATTTATCAGAAAAGTGCAAATCATTGAGAAAACGGTGAGAATTGAGAGTATGTTTGCTTCCGAGCGAATCATTTGTGAAGCAAAACCTGAACCAAATCCATATATTTCTTGTTTTTCGGCAATTTTTTCTGAAATCGAAATATGTTTTATATGTTTTCGGTTGTGAGACAACAAAAGAGCCAAACATTGATTTCCTTTTTCACGACTTCCACGAAAAAAAGGTTTTCTGTTTTGAGACAATCAAAGTGTGGCCCAAATCAGAGTTATTTAATTTGATTCACACATTGTGTGACTCTTAACCTAACGGCTATTTGTGAGTAAATGAATTTCTCTGCAATTGATTTACTCCATTGGCGTTCAGTCTCTTCTCTAACAAACAATAAGAGATCGAAAACCAGATAAAGAAACCTAACATTTCTTATCAAACGTTTCTCTATTGGTTTTTTATATTTCTGCTGACTTTGGTCTCAAAAATAGTATTAGTTTTTGTCGCTTTTCCTAAATATGATTCAATATGTTCACCAAAAATGCATTATTTATTTCTAAATCATAATAATTGGACAAATTGTTTCATTTATTATAATTGATTCCATTTAACTTAAATTATATGTTTCCTCTTTAGTACTGCTTTTTAAAGGTATGACCAAATAATAATAATAATAATAACTTATGGATCGATATTTTCAATGTTTTCGTTTTGATTTGAGTGAAACTCTTTTAAAAGAGTTCATCGATTGGCGATTGAAATAATTTTTTTTTGTTATTGTGTTTGTGCCTAAAGTTTACTTCAGTAGAGCTGACAATCAAAAGAATCGGAGTTTCACTTTTTTTCAGAGATATTTGTCAATAGTCTGTTCGCAAGAGACTTATATAAAGAGCTTTCAATTCCTTATTTATATGTCTTTCCTTTTTTAATACTTTAGAATCAAAACACTTAAAATTCAAACATTGTATAAGACATTGGATATACACAATATTATTGAGTCTATACTACACTCTCAGTCATCGGTTTTCATGTTTTCAAAAGAAAATACTAGATATCAATTGCAAGAACATATAAAAAGGGAAATTCTTTCACTTATCCCTTTGCAGAGCTATTATAATGATGTTCTTCAATGAATACAAAGCAAATGATTGTCAGAGCGGGCAATGAAGTGCGAAACGACTACTGAATATATACTTTATTTATGGCTTTTATGGCCAAAAATCACGACCGCACCCATTCCTTA
Organism: Minunthozetes semirufus; assembly: GCA_034699985.1. Lineage (NCBI taxonomy): Eukaryota > Metazoa > Arthropoda > Arachnida > Sarcoptiformes > Punctoribatidae > Minunthozetes > Minunthozetes semirufus. Next base: position 10,946 of record JAQIXD010001667.1, read on the forward strand.
GTTATAAATGAGACATAATATCCATTCATTTAGGATTTTATTTGCATTTTTATCCGTTTCTCAAATATCAGAAAACAATTTCTCAAAAATACTCTTTTTTCTCGAATTTTTTTCAATTTCTGAGTTTTGATCAAAATTTTCAATACTTGATTTCATTAATGAGTTTCGACTGACTTTCAAATTCTCGACTTTTAATCTGTGATTTCGTGAAATTGGATCTAAAATTTAATTCAATCTGATCTTGAAATCACTGCATATAATGTTACAAAACCAGATTAATGTCACATCATTATAGAGATAGCAAACAATTTTCAGCGACAATACATCCATTGAAGTCTTCTTAATATTCATTAAATTAGTTTTCTATAAAAAACAACTTAAATGCAACACTTTTTTTAAATAGGAATTTGAGTAAACATTACAATTGGAAAATTAGCATTAATAGGGATTACAAACCTTTTAATTGGATTTTTTTGAGGCACAAAAAAACACTAAAAGGAAAGAATCTTGAATATATAGTTTTCTCACAGAATATTCTTGAGCCTTTGAGCAAATATTGCCCTCTATGGTCATACAATGAAACCAATGATTCTACTAGTTACCAGATATTTAAAATAAAATTTATCATGAATATAAATTTTAATTAAGTAATAAATTAAATAAGCAAAATTATAATTATCTTCAAAGTTAAAATGGATTCTAATCTAACTATTTTCTTTTTTAAATAATGTAAAAAATACTACAAATACTAACTTTCAAAGAAAACGATGATAAACTCTTTAACTCCCATCTAATTTTATATTTGGGTCCTTTTGGTTGAATTTTAAAATAAAATTTTATAATTTGGAAATATAATTTATAATTATTATTATCAATTATAAAAATGATATTATTTGATGGTTAAATGATATAAAGAACTGTTAAAATTAATTACATTTTCAAATATCAATTATATTGTATATTTTGCCACAATTTTTATTTGTATTTTTTATTTAAAAATAATTAATTTGAAGATTTAAATGATTATAATTTTGTGGGTCAGGTATACAGTAATCCGAAAAAAGGAAATATTTATGATTTAATTCGTGAATATTTAGGGATTAAAGGGAATGGTTTGCAGTTTGTAAAACTATCCACAAACAGATAAATAAATAAATGTTAGAAAAATAGATTAATTTATTTTGAACTCAAATATAAGATTTTAGTGTTTTTCTGTCCGATTCTTATACAGCGATAAATCATTTTGTTTTGTCTAAACCTAATGATAAGAATGCATTATCTGATTACTAAATGGTTAGCTTCACAGCACAGCACAAGAGATGGCAAGACTTTCAGCTGTAAACAACTTCAGTGGGTCTCAGTGTTTGTGATGTCTTCAACCAGAAAATTAATGGATTAGGTTTTGTGACACAACTTCTAAAACTAAAGCAAATTAAAAGTTATAAAACTTTTGTTCACTTTCTTTATCTATTCTTTGCTCATATTTTTCTCACCAAATATTGATTTTTTTCAATTCATCCAAAATAGAGGATAACATAGATTTTGATATACAGAACAGGAGGAGCAAGAAGTGTACGCTTCGATTCATTTCATTTTTGTATCTTTGCTTTAGTCGTAAGCATTCGAGTCGTGTCTTATTTTTAGATCATTTATCCGTTTCCCGACTCTTTAACATTGAATTTCTGATACTTGCGAGCGATAAAAGTTTGCCATCTCTTCGCCATAAATGTGTTACACACTATCCTACAGTCCCTACAAAGACATCATTTGTTTCGATCTTTGAATTCAATTTTATTTTTCCCGTCTTTTGATCGCATTTTTCAAACGATTTCAGACTTTAATCACATTTTTATTTTGACAGAAAACTCAGTCGTATTTACTTTTAGCTGAAACTCAGACCCGAATCATAGCATTCAATACAATAAATATTATTATTTTGTTTATTCTTCGATACAATTGACTGAAAAACAAAATATTTTCGTTTAAAAAACAATCCAATGAATGGGTTTCCTCTTATTATTATTTTTAATCTCTCAAATCAATTATAAAATTGTAAGGATTTGAGAACATGACATAAACAAACAGGCGATTAATCACCTTGCTACAATATATTATATGTGATAAAATAATAAAATTAACAAAAGCATTTCTAAAATTAGGTTGCTCAGCTTTTGTAACAATTGTGTTAGGACTTGCTCAAAGTTTATCTTCTTAAATCAATTTTTATTTTTATATAAAGGATTCAAAGGAATCATAAATAGAAATCAATGGTAAGACTCGTAGGAAGAGCTGATGATTCGATAGTTTATTTGAAATTCAGTAAACATTAGTTCAGCAAAAAAGGTCTCATTTATAACAAGAAAGCGCTTTATAGTGAAGTGAAATCAATTGAAATAATTTCTGAGATTTTGCTTTTATTTCCAAAATTCCACTCATTTTCAACTCAAACACACGAAAACCTCTGTTTTTGTTTGTAATTAGTGAAACATATTTTTGTATCAATCATATAGTGAGACAAAAATACCATTGAATTACAAATTTGTACCAAAATAACAATAACAAAAACACTTCCTCTAATTGTGGTCAAACATTACTAAACTTAATTCTATTTGCTTTTGATAGATGTGTTTGTAAGAGAGGGAGAGAGAGAGAGAGAGAGAGAGAGAGAGAGAGAGAGAGAGAGAGATA
>JAQIXD010001668.1:0-13624 GCA_034699985.1 Minunthozetes semirufus
CTCTCTCTCTCTCTCTCTCTCTCTCTCTCTCTCTCTCTCTCTCTCTCGCGATTTTTGTCGTATTACTCAAATAGTTGCGAATGTTTTGACTTTTTTTAGCGGAATTCTGTTGTTTTCTATCGCATCAAAGCTCTACTCATTTGAACTGTTGAACCGATAGAGCAATACCTGAATGCAGAACAATAGCCGATATACAACAAGCTTTCAAAGAAGACTATAAAACGACGATAACTCCCGTTAATAAGTATATTTTAATTTCAAAATAGAAATATCTTTAAATTAGGTTTTAAAATTAAATTCTCAAATTTCCAAATTAAATCTAGAATGATTAAGAAGCAAACCCTATTATTAATTAAAATGATCCCTATAGAGAGTATGCCTAACTTATCAAATGACACTAACCAATCCTTCATAGAATATATTAATTGCTAAGTAGTCAATGCTTTGCCCTTTCATAAAAAAGCATAATAAGGCCCCTTAAAAGTATAACCCTTTACTATCTATTTACTATAGGAATAGCATAGCATATAATTACCATTGATCCCATCCCATCTATATAACATTGAAAAGCATGGACCATTTATACATCTCACCATAGGATTAACATTACTCCCTATCATCTATATAACATTGAAAAAGCATAGACCATTTATACATCTCACCATAGGATTAGCATTACTCCCTATCATCTATATAACATTGAAAAGCAGACCATTTATACCTCTGTGCATAGGATTAGTATTGCTTCATCCCATCTATCTACCGTTGAAAAGCATAGATCATTTGTGCCTCTCACCATAGAATTAGCATTACTCCCTCCCATCTATCTACCATTGAAAAGAATAGATCATTTATACCTCTCACGATAGGATTAGCATTGCTCCCTATCATCTATATAACATTGAAAAGCATAGACCATTTATACCTCTCACCATATGATTAGCATTGCTCCCTCCCATCTATCTACCATTGAAAAGAATAGATCATTTATACCTCTCACCATATGATTAGCATTGCTCTCTACCATTGAAAAGAATAGATCATTTGTGTCTCTCACCATAGGATAAGCATTGCTCCCTCCCATCTCTCTACTATTGAAAAGCATTGATCATTTATACTTCTCACCATATGATTAGCATTGCTCCCTCCCATCTCTCTACCATTGAAAAGCATGGGTCATTTATAATTCTCACCATAGGATTAGCATTAATCCCTCCCATCTATCTACCATTGAAAAGAATAGATCATTTATACCTCTCACCATATGATTAGCATTGCTCCCTCCCATCTATCTACCATTGAAAAGCATGGGTCATTTATAATTCTCACCATAGGATTAGCATTAATCCCTACCATCTCTCTACCATTGAAAAGCATGGGTCATTTAGCCCCCTCTATATAGGAATAGTATTGCCCAATCCCATTTAATTAATCTAGAAAGCATATCCCCTTCGATACTAATAAACACTCATTGATAATAAACAATCAACTTCTCTTTATTATCAGTTACTGGGGGGGTGGGGGAGGGGGGCGCGGACCAAGAGCAGATTATATACTCCGAAACTTTGTTATCGTCGTAAATAATCGTTATAGTTTCCCAAGACTTGGCCAACCAAAAGATGCACTGAATTCGTTGAGAAATTAGAGTTTATTACAAAATATGATTTATATTTTGTAATTCAAGTTTTGAAATCAATTTTATAATTAGGTTTCGTTTCATTTTAAATAAAGAACTTTTGTTTCATTAGTTATTTTGTATAAGTATTGTACAGTTCGGAGAGAAAAAATCAAATATAATTTGATTTAAATTTTCTCAAGATAAATCTGTGAAGTTCACAAATAAATACAAGATAAATAAATCTTTATTTTAACTTGCTTGCTTTTTTCAATTCATTGAATTTCTATATTTTTATCATATTTCAAAAATTCTAATAAAATCTTTAGATTTGTTTCATTAAAGTTATCGACAAAAATGTGGGCAAAACTGAGAACAATATTCCGACAAAAATATGACAATTATATGGAAGACAGAGAAGTCTTTGATTTTACAATAACAAGAGTGGAATCGTTTATAAAAGCGAATTACTTATCGATAATGAGAAATATGGAAGAATATTGTTCCAGATATATGAGCAGAAAAAGAATAATTGTCGCCCTATTGTTAAAAACCGCTTTACTTCTTCATACACTAAGATTTGCTGTTTCAGCGCTTCTCAACAGAGAGTCTGTGCGGTCAGCAATGATGGACTTCGGCTATATGTTAGCACAACCAATGTTGGTCTCATACGCTTTAACTGGAGTTTCAGCGGCTATACTTGCAATTGGAGTACTTTGTCTATACCAAGACCTAACCTACACATTTTATCTCTACGAGTTCTTCTATATGATAAAGACTAATACAATTAAATATCCCTTAAATAAAGACAATTATCACAAATTTGCAATTTATAGCAATTTGTTGACCACAATCTTCCACAGACCTATTTTCTATCTATTATTCGTATCCCACGCTATAATGCATTTGATTCTAAGTCTTATTCATTACTCAACACTCGAGAAGACATTCCTCGCATTATTTGGTCTAATATTTTACAACATTTTATTCACTATATTCAGTCAACAATGCTTTGGGTATGTCTGGAACGGACTAATTATGTGGTTCGGGTCCGCACAATACCTCAAATTGAAATTCAATGAAATCAATGAGAAAATAGAGTTAAGTCTAAAACACTCAAACATTAATCTATTGATGGATGCGATTAAAGAACACAATTATATTGAGATTCTGACCAAAAAATGCAATCATTTCTTCCGAATGATTACATTCATTATCTATTATATCGCAACCATTGGATTCGAGGCCATTCTTTATGGAGCCATTAAAGAAGATACAACACCTTTGGGAAGACGTATTTGTGTCTTCATATTAGGCACTTGTTTTTGGTCCGTTTTACTAATGAATGTGATGAGCACCTGGATCAATACAGCAGCTCATAAATCATACCCAAGACTATTCTCTATTATATCTGATCGTCGCTTCAACAGATGGAAGCGATGGTCTGTTATCAATCGGACCAAATTAATGGCTGAAAATTGGTTTACTTTAAGACTTCGATTGAAGTTATTGTCATTCATTGAGAAACTGAGTGGACTTCCAATTGGTTACTATTGTTATGATTTGTTTCCAATGAATAACTGGGAGTTTTATCAGTACTTATATATATGTGGGACGAATTTCTTCTTGATTATCGACATTTTTAATAAATAAAAGAATATATTTACCTATTCTGCTGTAGATTTGGATCTTGTTCTTTAAAATCAATAAATTATTGCTTGATATAAAATTCATATAAGAGAAAAACGATCTTGTTCTTTTTACTTCTAAATTTCAAAATAAATTTTATAGAAATTTTCTCTTCCAAATTTTCAAGAAATAAGATTGCTAATTTCCTTGGTGACCACCTTAACAATTGATCTGAATAATATAATTCAATGTAAAATAATTAATCTATAAAATTGATTTTTCAAAATATACCTGAAATATAATCCTGATATAACACGATATATGAACTTCAAATCAAATTCATTTGAAAACATATTCTCTTAAAATCATACTTTGCTTTAAATAAGGAAAATGTTCAAGTTTATTCGCAAACTAGGCTCGACTTTGAAAAATGACAAGGATTATATCTTTAGATTAATCGGATTTTGTTACAAATATGGGGTTTTACTCTCAAAATCAGGCCCCGAATACATGAGGGGTGAATTCAAAAAGAAGAGGATCTTTATTGTTTTGACGCTTAGAGTGATGTGCATGGTCACTTCTCTGAGATATGCGTTATCCGCTTTTACCACCAAGTAAGAGTATCTTATATAAGCAATTAAAATTTCTTCCGAATATTGAATTTTTATTTTCTAGCACATTGATCAAGGACATTTTAGGTGACGGTAACTATTTGTTTGGAAATGGACGAATTATGTCAATCACTTTAAGTATAGCCGGGTTTGTTGTTTTTTATATGGCCATTGTGGTGACCATGCACGAATACTCGATAGTATTCTACATATTAGAATTTGCTTATTTGCTGGAGACGGATCAAATGCCGTTTCCATTGAGCAAGTACAATCTTGGAAAATTCAATTTTAAAATCAATTTCATTACAAAGTACTTAATGAGACCTCTCTTTAATGTTCTGATGACCTCCCCCTTGGTTTTTATTGGGGCTTTAATGTTGGCGTTGTCCAAGAATTTCTCAATTCTCAAATTGATCATGTCAATAATTTGGTCAATAGAGACAGTAATTTGGTTCAGCACAATGTACTCTGTTTTCGCAATTGGTTTGGTCGCCTGGTTTGCCTTTTCAGTGTACCTCCGCTACAAATTCAATGAAATAAACGCCAGAATACTTTTCAGCTATAAGTTTGGTTCGGAATCAGTTCTTCACAACGCAATCATTGAACACAACTTTATCACAGAAATGACAGAAAAATTTAACCTTTACTTCAAACACGTTGTTTTCATACAATACTTCATCGGTGTTCCCACAATTGAAGTCTTGCTATACATTATGACAGATAAAAATAGCTCTAACACTATGAGATGGGTGGCCACCTATATGTTCCTAATACTTTACAGTGGTATGACATTAATGAATCTATGGAGCGCTCAGATAACCCGTTCGGCACATAAATCATACCGTCTTTTATTCCGAATAATTATTTCCAAACGAATGAAACTAACGATAAGAGAGAGACTCAAACTCTTGTCATTCATTGAGGTGTTGTCCGGAGATGACATCGGAATCTATTGCATGGATTTCTTCCCAATGAATGGGTTGAGGTTCTTTGAATACCTTTACTTTTGTGGCGCTAACTATATATTTATCCTTGGATTGATTTGAAAAAAATATTGATTCTTGTTAAATTGAATACAGAATCAATTACTTTCTTATCTTTGGTTTCTATTTAATCCGTAAAAATGAAAAAACTTATTATTACTTGTTTTGCATAATAAAACAAATGATTAAATATCTTAATAGTTGACTAAAATTCTATAAACACCGATCATATGATAAATACCAAGTTTATTCATCATATAATAGCTCATTGATCACAAATGCACGATACTCTAGCAACCTCTTTGAAGACCTTGAACATTTTCGTCTGTAAGTTAAAGGAATTCATAGCACCAATTCATTAGTCATAAAACGATAAGAATTAAATAAAAGAAATTTATTTATTGTTTAGATTTGTTGCTTATTTATCATAACAATGATCATGCTCAAAGTAAGTAACCGGGGCTGAATTATTTGCACCTCAAGGAAAAATCAAAGATAACTTATGATGCAATCAGTCAAAGAGGTATCAGCAGAATGAAAGACACTTTTATGGCTCTTCAGTAAAACTTTATTACCTATCAATGGTTTGTCATATCTTTTAGTTATAAAATAGTGAGGCTTTCCTTCAATTGATTTAATGTTGAGTTTAAAGACAATTGTGTTGTCGTTATGTCTATCAGTTTAGTTGGAAATTATGTCAATACAACTGACACCACAACCAAATCTACTGCACTACCACTTCCTGACCTCTCACTTGATAATGAGGTGAAGAAAAGGTCATTCATTCAGAGAATTCCCGAACTGATTCCTGCATTTGGAATACTGTGCATTATTATAAGTATTTAACATTAACATTAACAAGGACAATTCCTAATTGAGTTTAATGTTTGATTTTATTTGATCAAGGTGAATTAAGTGTTTCTTGTACTTCAGTTATAGTAAAGAGGTTAACGAATATGCACACAACAGAGGTAATGTTCTTCAGGTGAGTTAATTCTTGAGGTAAATAAATCAAGCAATTCATTTATCTTGTTCATTCAACAGGACCCTATTTCAAGTCATACCATTTGCGATAATTACTATCAAGAATAAGTACCCAATATTTGGTGTACCTGGTTATAGAATAGACCTTGCTCTTCGCTGCGTAAATGGAACGATAGCTTTGGTCTGTGCGTATATGGCGTACCGATTGATGCCATTATCAGACGCGACCACTATCTTCAACTCCTCTCCCATTTTCACCACAATATTCGCATATTTTCTGCTCAAAGAAAAGATTACAATATTCCACGGATTTACCTGTATATTGACTATTATCGGGGTATTTATTATAGCAAAACCTGAATTTATTTTTGGAACGAATGAAATAGATACTATTTATGATCAAAGAATACTTGGTATTTATGAAAATTTGCCAATTAGCCAAGTTAATTTAATTTAATATTTTCAAATTAGGTATTATTCTGTCGGTAGTGTCAGCACTTACAGCAGCCTATGTCTTGATAACCTTAAGAAAACTGAAAACCACGCCCACACCAGTGGTAGTTATGTGGTACTCATCCACCTGTGTTATAACTGGAATTGTTCTTGTTCCAATTTTGGACAAATGGGTTCTTCCCGAAGATGTTTATCAGTGGTTGATGTTAATAGCTGTTGCTGTCGGTGGGATAGGACAGCAATTTTTCCTGACAATAGCCCTGCAATACGAAAAGCCGGGTCCTATTTCTGTTGCCCGAAGCATAAACATTGTGATCGCATTTATATGGGACGTCACCGTTTTCAATGAGCCTGTTGAGTGGACGTCCATAGTTGGGGCTGTTCTGGTCATTACGTGTGTTGTGATCTTAGCACTGGTTAAAAGTTATAGCGAAGACCCGGAAAATTTCAAAAAGTTTTTCAATAGGATGTTTACCTGCAATAAATTGGAAGAGAAGAGCAAATCTTCCCCTGATACTTCTCAAAATTCTATCAGTACAATAGATGAAAACCTGACCCATACCTCTGTCATTCCTAAAATTCAAATCTCATCATGCAATAATTAATAATTATCACTTTTTTCCTTTATCAAAAATTATCATGATCAATTTGAAATGTGATAAAATTGTCTATAAATCTATAACTTTTAACACATAATAACTAAAATAAAAAGGACCAATAAAAATATGGCAACAAAGATAAAATCTCAAGACGAACATTGGTCTTAATTATTTCACAAGATCATCTAACCTTAAAAGTTTTTATCTAATCAGTTTTAAGAAAGATAAAATCATATAAAATTGCACATGATGCTAATAGATATTGTTCATGTGATAAATAGATGTTTAGTTTAAAAAGAGACTTTGTATTTGAATCGAGGACCTAATTATATCATAAATTGATAAGATTTCTATCAAGATATTTCATAATAATTTGAAAAACAAAAACAAATATTCAAATTGCATTATTCATGCTAATTGGAACTTTTACAACTTGCTTGTTTGTTTTTCAGCGCCAAATTCTGAGAAAGGTGATATGAACAAGTTTGTTTTGATGAAGTTATTGCAAAAACTAATGTCAAAGCAATTAAATTACAATCAATTTCAGTGATAATTAAGACTTTTACTGCTCTTTCAATGAGTTCCAGATCTTTGAGATATAAAGTGTTTTGTCTTTGACTTTGAATTCAATTTTATTCTTCAGTTTACAAACAAATTGAGAATTAATTGAGAATTGAATACAAGTTATGTCTATTAATAAGAATTTAGTTGACATTGAAGTCAATACTACCACCAAATGCACTGCAATATCACTTCCCGAGGTTGTGGTCCGTCCGGACAAAGGGAGGCGAAAGTCAATCGTTGACAAAATCAATGACACGATTGAGATAACACTACCAAAACGGGTGCCGGCGTACGGACTGTTGTGTTGCATAATTGGTAACCTTGCAAAAAGTTTTAATAAAATCAACTAATTATTCAATTTAAAAGGTGAAACATTGTTTTCATTGTCCTCTCTCATCGTAAAAATTGTGACAGATTTGCACCCTGTCCAAATATTAGTGTTCAGGTAAGAAATACCTTTTTTTTGAACCGAAATTTTAGCAAGATCACTTTTTTCCTAACAGATGCATTGTCCAATTGATCCCGTTTTCAATCATCACATTCAAGAAGAAGTATCCAGCACTAGGTGTTGAAGGCCATAGAATTAGTCTGAGCATTCGTTGCATATCCGGAACAATTTCAATGATCTGCCTCTACATGGCTTACAGAATGATGCCTTTGGCCGACTCCTCAGCCATTTATGAGGCCTCTCCTATCCTGACCTTTATTTTCGCATATTTTATGCTCAGAGAACCCATCAATATATTGCATATTTTCACCGGGTTATTGGCTGTGCTGGGGGTTTTCATAATAGCCAGACCAGAGTTCTTATTCGGGGTCAATGAAAATGACGAATATAACAGCCAAAGAATAACCGGTAAATTTTCACCTTGCAAAATGACTACTTGCAATTTAAAATGAAGCTAAATTACCATGTATTATTTTTTGCTAGGTATAATTTTATCGTGTGTGGCATCTGTCTGTTCGGCTGAGTGTTTGATAACCTTAAGAAAGCTGAAGACAACACCCGTTCCGGTGATTGTGATGTGGTTCTCAATATTCTGTATTATAAGCAGTTCAATAGTACTGGCAATTATTGGACAGTGGGCTCTGCCTAAGAGTAACTATACCTGGGCATTGCTATTGGCTATTGGGGTGTTCTCAGTCCTGCAACAATTCTTTCTGACGACAGCACTCAAGTATGAGATACCCGGACCTGTTTCAGTGGCCCGTAGTTTCAACATTGTGTTGGCCTTCATATGGGAAGTTGTGGTCTTCAAGGACGTTGTCGAGTGGACATCCATAGTGGGCGCCTGTCTTATCACGTTCTGTGTTGTGATAATAGCTTTGGTCAAATGTCATACCGAAAACCCGGAATATTTCAAAGAGTTTTTCAAATGGCTCTTAAACTTGATTTGCTTTGAGAAAGGCGAGGGAAGGGCCGAATCGGTTACCAGCACTAGTTCCCGAAAATCACTTGAGCCAAAAGACCACGATCAAGTGCATCGCGCATCTTTTCCAGATATTAAAATATAGCATCATGAAAAATTCTACTTAAATTCACATGTCAATCATATCTCATATTTTAAAAATTGTAATTGCTCACATTTTCAAATAAAATTAATTGTATCATGTTTAAATTACAGATAAAAATTATTAAAAAAATTAGATAAAATTTATAGTGACCAACTTTCAAGAATCTATGATAAAAAATATTGATAACAATAAACTCAGGATCAGGATGTGTCTGCGTGATTCAAAATTAATTTGGCCAAGCGCAAAGGTAGTATAAAAAATTAATAAAATGTAGATAAACTTGCAGACGATCGTCACCATCATGTGATCTATTGTAAAATGTCGTGCAATAAAACTCTTGAGGTATAAATACATTCCTTTTGTGTCATAAAAATCATTAGATTTGTTGGAAAATTGATGTTTAGTTCAAAAGTGAGGCAAATATTTGTAACTAAAAGTATCTATTCTGAGTGGAAGTCGATAGTTTCACTACCAGGTTCATTATGAAATATGAGGTACAATATTACACGAGATAAAATCATGAATGATCCCATTGTGAAACCCATGATTACAAAATTGAAGTACAAATTTTAGTGTCCATTAAAAAGACACTTTATTACAGTGCAGAGGAAACCCTCTTTGAGTCTATAAAAGTAATTAATTGACATTGAATTGAGTCTTATGTGAGTTAAACAACTAATGAGTTATGTCTATTAGTTTAGTTGGAAATGAGTACAAGAATATGGAGAACACATCCAAATGTACGGCACTACCACTTCCAGAACCACTGGAGCTGAAAGTCAAACAAAAAACATTTATTCAGACCCTTCCCGACCGAATACCCGCATATGGGCTGCTGTGCTGTATAATTGGTAAGTTTAAAATAGGAACCAAGACTTACCATGCTAATTATCAATTATTTCATATTACACAGGTGAGGTCATGTTCTCCCTGTCCTCACTGATTGTAAAGGTGTTGACAGGAATGCACCCAGTTGAAGTATTGGTGTTCAGGTTAGTTTTTAAAGAATAACCGAGTTTGTTTGAATGGAAAATTACCAAGATCATTTTTTAACAGATGTATCGTACAGCTGATCCCATTTGCGTTCATTACTTGGAAGAAAAAGCACCCGATATTTGGTATTCCTGGTCAACGAATAGAGTTAGCCCTTCGCTCGATATGCGGGACAATAGCACTGATCTGTTTGTATATGTCGTACCGTTTGATGCCTTTGGCCGACGCCTCATCTATTTTCAACGCCTCTCCTATTTTCACCACTATTTTTGCCTTTTTTGTCCTCAAAGAGGCCATAACTATAATACACGTATTTACAGGATTATTGACTGTAGTGGGAGTTTTTGTTATCGCAAAGCCTGAGTTTCTATTTGGCCATGATCAAATTGATGATCTTTATGAACAAAGAACGTTAGGTAAATTTTAAATTAAATAATTCAAATATTAAATAACACTATCTTTATCTAGGTATAATTCTGGCCGCAATAGCATCTATCACAACTGCATACACCTTGGTCAGTTTACGGAAATTAAAGACTACCCCTTTGGCAGTAGTTGTCCTATGGTTTTCAATTACCTGTATTGTCAGCGGAGCAATAGTTTTGCCCATTTTGGACAAATGGGTGTTTCCACCCGATCCTTACACCTGGTTAATGCTGGTGGGGATCGGCATCACTTCAATCCTTCAACAAGTCTTCATAACCATAGCATTAAAACACGAAGATCCAGGACCTGTCTCAGTGGTCCGCAGTACTGGAATAGTAATGGCCTTTATCTGGGAAGTGGTCATATTTTTTGAGCCTGTTGAGTGGACATCCATAGTGGGCGCCTGTATTATAATATTCTGCGTCGTTATCGTAGCTCTGGTCAAATGTTATAACGAAAATCCGGAGAAATTCAAGCAATTATTCAAAAAAATATTCCATAAGAAGGATGAGAATCATTTAGTTCCAAATTCATCTCAAATAACATTAGCCGAGATCATACCCAGGACAGACTTGTAACTATATCAAAACAGCTCATATTTCCAGGATAATTACAGCTTGAATAATCATAATAATTGCAATAATCATGCAATACTCATCACAAACATTCCCAATTACATGCAATAAATTGTAAATATTTAATTTTAACATGATTAATTCAATAACAAATGATATTATTTGGAGTTAGTATGAATAAATATTTGAAATTAAAGTCAAAAGTTCTATTTGTTTATGGTTAATTTTGTCGGCTATCAGAGTTTACAAATAATAGATAAGCTTGATAAGATTTAGATAAGCTATAATAGACAGCATTTCAATGAGAAGAATCGACACAAACATCTGATTTAAAGTTTATTTTTATTAAGTCTAACGATGTTTTTCAAATTATTTTTTGTTCTTGTCACTTTTTCGTCAATTGTAAAGTCAGAAGAACCAATGACTTTATTGGATGGAGGAACTGGTCAGCCCTTACCAATTTTCACCAATACTTATTATGTGCTTATGAATCACTACACAGCAAGATATGTGAATTTCAGCAGTGATAACACAATAAGGTAAGATCTCAAACTAATTAATTTGTTCGATGAAAATATTTGGGCCATGTTCACAAATGATGGCCCATATCAAGTGGATCATATATATCGTTTGTCAATAAAAATTACAGTTGCATATTATCGTGTAAAAGTATATTTGGACAAAAATGGATCTGGAACATATAGTATAATGAGTTGTAAGTATTATTTATGGAAATATCAATATTATCAAGTTGACATTTAATTTTAAAAATTAGATGAGCCAGATAGTACAACTCACTGGTGGACCGATATGGCTTGTTATTGGCCTGATCATAGAAAGTGATGTCTTCGGGGGTATTATAACTTTGACGGCTATAATCAGAGGCTTTTTTGGGGTTTTCTCAAAGCAGCAGATTATGTTACGAGCAATTTCAAGGTGTATGCGACCATGGCAAGCTTCAAATTTGAAAATATGTCCACTTCAGCGCAAGAATTCGAGAAGGTCAAATACTTGAACGCAATGACTTTTGGAAACTGCGCCAATACAACAACAGAAACCTACAAGGTTTCACTAGAATCATCAACCACATATAGAGCACAATTTTGTGTCAAGTACAAAATTGAAGCTAAAGTCGGAGCAGAAGCTTTTGGAATAGGAGGGAGTGTTAAAACTTCCCTTGAAATTGATGTGGATTTGGGTATGGAACACACCGATAAAAGGACTAATACCCTGGTGACTACAAATACTTTAAAAATATCAGAAGAAACCACTATTCCTATCCCTCCGTATACATGTATAACCTCTGTGGGAATTTATAGCTATATTGCAGATATTGGCGTTCCTTACACAGCAAGTGTTCTTGTTGAAATTAAGGCAGCAGATGGGTCTTACCTAAATGAAGAACAAAAGCAAACCATAGCTGGTTATATATTTGATGGCTTGCCCTCAGTTAATGGTACATCACTGGTCTATGAAACCTCTGGAAGAGTAACAAGCACATTTGGCCTATATACTTTCATTTACTCAAAAGTGAAAGGACAGACGTGCGATTGTAATGGCCCTGAGTGTGAAATTGGAAAATATTCAATTTTGGATAAAGATTCTAATTTGAGCAAGATTAAAGTGACCAAGGCTGCGAAAAGTTGTCATGTTCGGAAATTAATTGATTATCTTTTGAGTATTTACCAATAATATTTTCCTTTAAAAAATATCTAGCTAAAAATTCAATTATAATTTTATTTCAATTTTTAATTATCAATTTAAAGATTAATTTTCTCAAATATTCTTCAATTATCAAGACACTTTAAACTTTTGAACAAAAAATAAAACATTTAATTTAAAGCCACGAATAAATTATTTATCTAAAATTAAAATGATTAATTACTTTAAATGTCACTAATAACTCCTTCGACCAAGATAAAAGCTGACGTAAGGGTGATCAAGTATTGGAAAAAGGTGAGCTGGGTGAATCCAAATAAATTCAGACAATAGAATCCAATGAATTCTGTGTTGAGTCGAGCTATGAATGACTCGACTTTCATCTTAAGCCTCAAATTCTTGGAGTCACTGAAAATCGGATACAAATGTTTGGCAAACGATTTGTTTGCCGTCGATATCGAGGACACCATCAATGTCTCGAAGAATATGAATAAAAGAGTCGGGATTAACATTGACCCCCAAAATATCTTCATTGATAAATTGTTGCTCGGATCAAGTAACATTTTAAAACAGGTCACGACAAAAAGTGTTCCAAGAATATATAAATTCCCCATTAAGTAATTGTGAGACAGAGCAAGGTGATTTGTCAATTCGGTCACGTGTTTATGTTCTAGAATTGAGTTCAATATAAGCTGTCCGTTCTTTTCTTTAATACCTTTCTTCAAATTATTCAATATTTCCTTGAATTTGAATAACAAGAACATAATCGACACAATCATTATGTACGGAACACACGCCCAGAACACTGCAATTTGGTAGCAAGAAATGCTGCCCATGATCAAATTAATTAATAGAGATACAATATTGGGCTCTATTGAACTGTCCGAGTAAACCATATACGCGCAAATAATAAATACAGTTATCAAGAACAATGCAATGGGATAAAATTGGTGCTTCAAATTCAAGTAAAAAATGTATGACAACAATGAAAATTTAGTCTCCATTGTGGGCTCCAATC